>MU167315.1:131014-141898 GCA_015951145.1 Cronartium quercuum f. sp. fusiforme G11
TACACCCTGTCCATATGAAGGTGACTCATCGATGAGAGCACATGGTGTCATGTTTGAAATCACCTCAGAATCCCTCTCAAATCCAGTGCCTTAGTGTCTGGGGGGTGGTGGCCCAAGGGCTCAAGCCCACCCTTGTTACTCATGTCTATTCAATACAAGTCACTGATCCATGTTCATCATGATGTCAGCTCATGAACATCAGTACGATTGTGAACTGTGCAGTGATACACAGGCATACAGTACACACCTTTCAGCGCATGGTGCATTGAGCGAAAAGAAAAGGAAGTTACTTTGCATAAAGGGAAGGCTCATATGCTGGCTCTGGATGAAAAAAAGAACAATCAGAGAACTAAAAAAGTTCTTCGTCTGCTCTCGTCGACAACTCACCTTGATACGGACAGGGTGATATACCCTTGGGAGTTCCCTCAACATATGATTTGCCCCAATGGGTTTTCTTATTTTCTCTATTGTAAATAATCATACTGAATTCAATCAACCCAACTTCACTTATTATATTTTAGGATAATATTGGTGAAAGGGTTATTTAAGTTGAGAGGACTTCCTCTCATTCCCATAAGGGAAACCAGTTCCTCCGGATGCTATTGAATAACTGCAATCCTCATCTCCATTCATATAAGTGCATAAGGAACTGTGATGGCCTATGAAATCCATCACCCCCTTATCATAATTCATTGATTGCTATCATATTACGAAAAAGGGGATGGAGCCCTGAGGTCACTCTCAGAGGCCTCTTGCTCAGTGGTTTGTCACCTCCCGGGACCACACTCTGATATAGGAACTCTTTCTATATCCTTCAATTTTTTTTGTTGACAGAATTCGGATTGCCTTGATAAGAATTGATAGGATGAATAATCTCGGCGGTCAATATCTTATAATCTTTATTGAGGACTAAATATCCATAGTAAAATTTTGATAACCCACTTAAGCTGAAAAGTTCAGTGAACCAGCCATTGATTTTAATCTTGAGCACTTCTATCTTAAGCACATTAGTGTATGAAATTACTTTGCAGGTTATTTTTTGTAATCAGTAGTATTCCTTTATTCTCATTAGTTTTTTGGGATACCAAAACATGCAAGTTGAAATCTCAATATTTGAACAAACCTCCATGAATTTTGCTTTCATAATACGTCTTTGGTAGATCAGCACATGGTTTTTTTTTTTTAAGCATAGTTGAGTGTTCTTCCCCTAGTTTATCGAATATTTAGGTTAGTATGAAAAAAAAAAAAAAAAAAAAAAAAAAAAAAAAAAAAAAAAAAAAAAAAAAAAAAAAAAAAAAAAAAAAAAAAAAAAAAAAAACATAATTCATACCTTACCTTTCGGAATGGAACATATTTCTCTCGTTGTACTTTAAAAAAAAACTGAATGTTATCCTGAAAAAAAAAAAAGTCCCATTATGTTGAGGCATTTCTGTATGGTCTATAGCTCATTGTAAAACCCAATGACTTCGGTCCGTTATCTTCTACCGTTAAACAGTCCCACACTGAGATGTAATACACGCGTGATTAGTCTGTGACTGTTTGAGAAAGTGATACATAATGTAATATAGATGTTCAATTCCAAAAAAAAATTGTCTCTAACGGTTTTACATCTCTAAGGACATAACAGTAATGGAAAAAATAGGTACAGGTACTACTGATTCCTCAGACTGAAAAAAATTTGTATCACCATTACTTTCAAAAGTTAAAAGAAAACTTCCGCCAGATTTAAATGATACATTATAGCGTTCACCCCAATTTTCAAGTATAAAAAATTATTTTTTTATTTTTTTGTTGCGAAAGTGTTAATTAGGCACCTATATGCATAAATTAAGAAGAACATTCCAAAGGTGCTGAGAGGGCCAAGAAGGTATAGACAGAAAGAGCAGAGGGCGCTTGGGGGAGTATTAGGGGTTTTGCTTCTTTATACCCTCTAGTTGACTTGTTTCACTCAATAAAGCAAGATAGATGTTAGCTTACATTTTTTTGGCACAGAGTACAGTTGCAAAGATAGTTAATAAGCCTCTTGAGACTCACTCGATGACTTGAGGGGGCTTACTGCGTTCGAGTGAAGCAGGGGTTCAAAGGCCCCCTCACGTCTCACACTGTTACTAGGGGACAATTTGATTTTGGCCATATCAAGCTTGGATCAATAGGTCGAAGGTTGACGCCATGAGTGGTAGATAGAATTGGATGAGTTGCCCTGGTATTAGAATGAAGTGAGACTCAGATGACGGGAGAGAAAAGGTATTGGCAATCTGATAAAGGGAAGTCAATCAATCATCGGATGAGGATGGTTGAGGAAGACAGTGTCAGAGATCTCTTTGCACATTGCAATGCGTAGTTCACCTTGCGGCGGCGCAGAAGGAGGTCTTACTGCACAGTTCAGATCTGGATGGGGAGGAGCAAAATTGGACAAAGGTATGATTGCAAGCCTACTGATATACTCACAAATTCGCCCCAACCAAATCAATCAGCATCAGGAAAGCTCCAGCAACATTTTTGGCTGCTGTCAAAATGTGGAGCGCAGTCTGAACGCTTGTGAGACATACGTGGCAAGCTGACCTCAACTTTGCAATACACCGCAGCGAGCTTGCAATCTGTCGGCCTCCAACAAAGTCAGCCCATGTCACAAAGCCTCTGGATACAAGGATGAATATAGCTTGAAGGAAGGAGGAAAGGAATAGAGATATGACAGCATACAATAGAAGTGAAGTAGAAATATAACTAGCTCAATGTATCAACAGGAAGAAAGGCGAGAAGAAGAGACTACACGAGGCGGACTGATCAAGAGGCTTGACGAGTTGACTTTCGCGTTGACACGGCTGAGGCTTTTCGAGATTTCTTGGATTTTGGTGTTGGTTCATTGGGTTTGGCAGGCGTAGGATTTGCATCAACAGGTTCAGTGGGAACGGAATTCGTCTTGGTGGTATCGTTGGTTGAGACTAGCTCGGTAACATCTTCAGTCACCTCAACATGTTCGGCTTTAGTGTTGTCGATTGCGGCCGCCAAAGTTTCGGACGAGGTGTCAACAGCAGGTTGCGCGTCAGGCACCGGAGTCGTGAGGCTTTCTACGGTAGCCTGTTTGGTAATGACCTCTTGGCCCGATATGGAGCCAGAAGTAATGGGTACATCTTCCCTCTCCTCTTCAATCACGTTCATCTTCGTCTCCTCAATAACCTTAGAAGTCGCCGTGCCAGCAAGTTTGGCTTTCTTCTTTTTCTTCAGCATCGCCATTGCTACCGCACTCTTAACCTTCTCAATCCCTTCTTTGGATTGCTCGAGTTCTTTGCTATCATTCAAGCGTCTCTTCCGTACGTTTCCTTCATCTGTACCATTCACGAGCGCGTCTAAACGTGCAATTTCTTCGTTTAACGCAATCAATTTGGCTTCGGCCTCACGACGTTGGGCTGCTTGACGCTCTGGCTCAGAGGCAATAGCTGCGGCGAGTCTGGAAAACAAAATCAGGTCGGATCAGAGACTGATTGATAAATCTTTTGGAGACAAGTTCTGAGTAAATGTGCTGGGACAAACTTCTTGGCCTCTTTGATAGTTGAAAGTCTCCTGCCTGTCAAATCTCGACACGAGTCATTGTTTTGAGTCTGTTGAAAGAAAACCAAGAGATGTTTTGTGATCAGTCTTGGGTTCGTAATCTCTCAGGACTAGTTTAGGCATAAATTCTTAGTATACCTTCTGCGAACTCATCCGACCACCAGCGGCTCGAAGTTGACTTCCGAAACCACCCTTTCCGCCCAAGACTTTAGGAACGAGACGAAGGTGAACAAATGAGGCATGAGGGGTCGAATTCAAGCTGAAAAGATGACCAGATGTAGTCAGGCTGATGGATGTTCCAGATGAAGTTGAAAGCGATTGTTGGTCGGGATGTAGAAGGGGGCTAAGGATGTGAGGGAGAGAAGAAAGAGGTGTTGAGGGGGGGAGCGAAAATGATATGGTAGGGAATGGGTGGAATGATGATAGGATGACAGAAATCGAAGGTGCCATAATGGTCTGGGTTGAATTGAGGTTAATTGAAGGTAACTTGAGTGAGGAGGCGGTGGAAGGTGTAGAGGTATGCCTACTCTTATGTACCTACTGCTACGTATTGTAATTACTAATACATACGCGTAGTACCTAATGTTAAGAGGTAGCCTATGTGTAGAGTAAATTATATGCGTCTGTGGTTCCCATCTAGTGATTTTTTTTTCCAAAACCTCCATTTCTCTCCAGTTCCTCAGATTCTCAAAACCATCAAGACCGACAACATATCGAGACTCAGTGCAAGCTAGTCTTTCTCATCATGTCATATCAACTATCAAACTCTATCTTTTCCTCCCATTCAACCAACATCAGAACCGGAGATACCGTCATTGTCTATCATGTCAGTCTTCACTCCCAACATCATCTTCATTGGGTTGCCATCTATCCCTTGACCTTCTGCCCTGAAAACTCACTTAGCTGATCACCTGCAACAGTCTAGAGACAACTTGTCGGCAATTGTGGTGCGGCCCGGTCAAGTACTTCGATCAAGATACGGTGAATTTCCACATGATGACATGGTCGGAATCCCTTTTGGGTCTAAAGTAAGCATGATCCCTAAACAGTGACCTTCATATTCAGGGAAAATTTGCAAAAAAAGAAAAAAAAAAAAAAACTGATCGAAGGCGATCTATCTTCTTTTGATGAATTTATAGTGCACGAGTAGTAAAGGCAATGGCTTCACATATCTACTAAGGCCGACACCGGAGTTGTGGTAAAGATCAAAACCAATTGCTTGGTGATATCCCCTGTAAGGCCTTCGGCGCAGGTTGGATCGAACCAACGGCCTGCTCGTGTCAATTCGGCCATCTGACTTATGTTTCCACCCTTTTGTATCCATTCCTCCCGGGTTCTCCCCTTTCCTTTTTCTTAGGACCCTTGCCCTGCCCCATCGGACTCAGATTCTGTATCTACCTGATATCGCCTATGTCACCGGTCAGCTCGATCTCAAGCCAGGTTCAGTGGTCATAGAAGCTGGTAAGCATCACTTACACTCTCTTCACATTTTTACCTTCAGCTTTATTGCGATCACTCACAAAACAAACAAAACCGCCTTTTTATAGGCACTGGCTCTGGTTCGTTTTCTCATTCGGTAGCCCGGACGATCGGAGATCACGGAAAACTTTTCTCGTTCGAGTTTCACGAGGAACGTTTCACCAAAGCCGAGTCTGTAATAGTCTCCCACCTCCCACCTGTCTCTCTTTCTCGGACTAACAGGTTTTTTCTGTTTTGGGGATTCTTCTTCCAGAGCCGAGTTCCGATTGCACGGCCTTCTAGCCAGTGAAGGTGGTCCGATTCGTCTTCAGCATCGAAACGTGATCAAGAACGGATTTGGGGACCTTGATCAGGAGAAGGTGGACGCGATCTTCCTTGACCTGCCAGCGCCTTGGGACGCGCTAGCGGATGCAAAGCGAGTGATGAATGTGAGGCAATCTTTAGCATATCTCACATCCGTTTTCCTTGTTTGTTTGTTTTCAGTTTCGTGACCCTGACTCACGCCTTTCATCGTCACCAAGAGAGCCTACACTTCCCGGATCTGCTGCTTTTCGCCCTGCATGGAACAAGTTCAGAAAACTTGTCAGACGCTCCAAGCGTTGGGCTTTGCAGAGATTACGATGTTCGAAACCTTGTTGCGCACACACGAGCCCGCCT
Source organism: Cronartium quercuum f. sp. fusiforme G11 (assembly GCA_015951145.1). Lineage (NCBI taxonomy): Eukaryota > Fungi > Basidiomycota > Pucciniomycetes > Pucciniales > Coleosporiaceae > Cronartium > Cronartium quercuum. The sequence continues at coordinate 136,700 of MU167315.1, forward strand.
CCGTCCCGATGCCGACAGTGGCCAACGCAGTTAGCCGTATTAGGGAGGTCGAAAGGAAGAAGGAACTACGACGGGAGCGACAGATTGCAGAGGCTAAGGCACGCAAGGAGGCTGAGTCGGGGGAGTCGAAAGTAGCGACGGAGGAACTCGAGTCCAAACCAATTCCGGGTGTCAAACGTCCCCGGACTGAGTCCTCTCCTCTTGATGGTACAGGGTCAAATGGAGCCGCTGGTGTGTATGACTCACAACAGGCTGTAGTGACTTCGTCGATCGCTTCGACTACGACGCTCGAGACCTGTAAACCGGCCCCCATGTCACGCGGCCACACGTCTTTTCTCACTTTTGCAATCCTCTTGCCAGAGAGTGTGCCAGAGAGTGTTGCACCACAGGAAGAACCGGTGCTTGAGCTGTAATCTTTGTACCATTGGCGAATTAGAGCAAGTAGAGACACACCTCAATCACTTTCGGCATAAAGATGCCATTAGAGTCCTGTTTTCTTTGGTTGATAACCATACTGACTCCATTTTGCCCCTTGAAAAGAATGAAGGGGAAAAAAAAAAAAAAAAAAGAGAGAGAGAGAGAGAGAGAGAGAGAGAAGTCTGGTTATCCATGCCCTTGGTAAATGTACACATACCTTCAGCATAGTTTATTTTACATCTAGGTTATGTGAGGTAACGTACATGTGTATTACAAATGGGATGCAAATGGCGTTAATTTTCCCTTAGATACCCCCACTCTCCTTTAGAAATAAAAAAGTTATTGTATTACATCCTGAGTTTGTGATGATGTTACATTGTATACCCCCTCCCTCCCTCCCCCCTTCTTCATATGGGGAAGATAAATGTTGATCAAGGTGATAAGTTTTGTTACTGGGTATTATTAAGTCTGTGTTGACCTTGATAAAAGGTTCAGTATTTTTTTTTTTCTTCTAGATTTGGTGATAGCCAAGTAAGTATGTAGCGGTATGATCATAAAATTTTTAAATAGAGGTTTTTAGTATTAAGAAAGATTTATCTTCAAAAAAAAATTGAATATATATATATATATATATATTAAAATTCCTAAACACTTGAAGATGCTGAGAAAAAACAATTTCAGTGTTCAAACCTTTGGGGAATTTTTTTTTTTTTAAAAAAAAGATCTGTGATTCAGCAATTGGAAAAAAATACAAAAATTATTTCTGAACCAGCTTTTTCCCGAGACAATTTTATTTTTCTCAACAGCAGCCAAACTCTTTGTTGTTTGATCACCACCAGAGCAGGAGGGGAAGAGCGTCAAGAGAAAAACAAAAAAAACTCCACTAACCACGGGACTCGAACCCGCAACCTTCTCCTCGCAAGGGGACCAGCCTTAGGAGGGAGACGATCTACCATTGATCTAAGCCAGCATGTAGGAAAAGTCTCCAAGATGGTAAATTCAATTTGTCAACAGGTTTCCAATTCGATTTGTGTGAAAGTGACTGTGAGGTAGAAATATTTATTTGAGTGGATGGAGAGCAAGTGAGTGCGGTTGAAGTTTCTATCGAACGGTTAGATTGAAAAGGGTGAGGGTGTCTTGTTTTAGAGCAGCGCGTGTTGGCGAACCCGTCCCCAAGTGCGTTGTTCGATCGATCACCAATCTGTAGCCTGCTCAGCCCTGTTCCTTGTAACCACCAACGACTACCACCAAATCACAAAGACGAACGCACATTTTCAAAGTACGTCCACCAATTCTCACCGGGTTTCTGAGCTCGAGCACTCAAGCTGATCTCTTACCTGACCTTTATCTCGATCCTACCTCGATCCAGCCTGATCCTAATCAGCCTGCGCTCCAGAATGAGTGTACCCAAGCCAGGAGAAAAGCGCCAGCGCTCAATCGCTGACATGTTCGGTGTCCCTAAATCAGCCGCTCCGAAGCTGACGTTGAGTTTTAGGCATTTCTCTAATCGTGTCTCCCTTGGGGTAGGGCAAGAATCGGGTCCTCAAAAGCTGACTTATTTTGGACCGTTCTGGTCTTGTCGTTGTACTACCAGTGCTCCGGCCACCACCAATGCTTCTTCCAAGGCCAAATCGACGGCCAAGAAGCCGCTCCCCTCAAATTCAAAGAACTCAGTGGCTCGAATAGCCTACCACCGCCTTCCGGTCCTTGACCCCCAAACTGTGCTTGCGGGGCTCCCAGAGGACCACCGGGAACTGCTCGAGCTCGAGCTCAATCCTGTGACCGGACTTGGGCCCTCCTACCTCCGCACACTAAGGAGCGAGCTCACGCGCACATATTTCCTCGATCTCAAAAGATTTCTTCGTACTGAAACCTCCACACCTGTTTACCCGGCCGCATCCGATATTTATTCTTGGTCTCGTCGTACACCGCTTACTGGCATCAAGGTGGTGATAATCGGTCAAGATCCTTATCATGGGCCAGGTCAAGCACACGGTCTTTCCTTCTCCGTCCCGCGTGGGGTCGCGATCCCAGGCTCGCTACGAAACGTAAGGAACCGAACCTATTCCGTCTCATTTAATGATGTTTACTCACTCCCGTCTTATTCTCATCCAGATCCACGAAGAACTCAAGCGCGAGTATGAGGACTTTAAGAAGCCCACACACGGTTCCTTGGGATCCTGGGCCGATGCCGGCGTACTTCTCCTTAACACTTCTCTCACCGTCCGCAAAGGCGAGGCAGGCTCGCACGCCGGTCGGGGCTGGGAACAATTCACAGACGCGGTCGTAGACGCCATCGATCTCTACGGAGGCTTAGAACTTGGCGCAGGGAACATCATCGACCCAAATGATGATGAAGGCCCATCCACGAAACGACAAAAGACTGAAGACGAAAGTTCAGTTCCTGTCGCTGAGCGGGCCCAACCTGGGTTTGGGAAAGGCGTGGTGTTTTTATGCTGGGGTAAATGGGCTGCTGATCGTGTAGCACGACTCTCAGATGTCAGTCTACTCTTCTTCTCTCACTCCTGCTACCAGTCCAACTTCTGATCGACAGGGCTATGTTTTTGTTGAGGTTTGATAGACTAAGCATCTCATCCTTCGATCCGCACACCCTTCCCCGCTCTCGGCTCATCGAGGCTTCATTGGAAACGGGCACTTTAAACGCGCCAATGAATGGCTCGCTACCCGTTACGGCCCGTCTGCGGTAGTGGACTGGTGCTCTCTCAAACCTGACAATCCGCCAAATCCGATCGCCACTAAACCCCTTCCCAAAGAAACTGAAGCTGAAGCCGGTTCTGCTTCTTAAATACTGATTTGTTTTTTTTCTCGATGTTGATGTTGTTGTTCAATACTTTTTTGAAAATCTCTTCCCTACTGGCACGTTTATGCCACCACCACAGAAACCCAAATTTGGGAGCAGGATTGCTGTATCTCCTTTTCTTGTATCTTGATTACTGAATGAAGCATTGTTTGAATCTTCATTATACCTACTCACTCCACTCCGTCCGTCTCTGAATTTTTTCTTCTTTCTATTCTACATTTTCACCTTCTTGTGACTCAAATAAATGAAGGGCTCATACCTGTCAGGCGTTGCAAAAAACTATTTACCCCTGCATTGCTGTGTTGTTTTTTAAATACTTGCAGCACGCAATGAAGAAAGCTGTCGACCTGATTTAAGCTTACATTAGTTTGAGATACGAAGAAGTCTCTCTCTCTGTCGATTAGGTTAGTTGACAACCGCAGGAGCCAATCAAGCCACATAAGATCGATCAATTCAAGATTTTCCTTGGATCTTTAAATTTCATGCCTCAAGTTACACACACACACAAAGTGAAACTGTGAAGGGAAAATTTGGAGTAATCGTAAGGATTGAAGAAAGATTAAATGTCAAATCTCTTTTTGGACCAATCATTTATCTTTAACCGTAACCAAAAAAAAAAAAACTTTAACACATTTTATAACTTCCTCATCTGAATATTTTACATAATACAAGACGATACAAGACGTTTTTTTTTTTTTTTTTTTTTTTTGTTGTGATATTATTTGATAAAATCTTATATATGAAGAGTGATATAGGTAATCCTAACAGTTTTGGGTTAGGTAAGGAGAATTAGATTTTGGAAACCAAAACCCTGAGAGTCTACAAAGCTATTTTTTTTTTAAAAAAAAAAATTCAGAACGAGAGAGAGAGAGAGAGAAAGAAAGAAAGAAAGGAAGAAAGCAAGGTCCACAACTCATCATCCTTATAATTCAGACTCATCACTTTCACTCAGTCCATCATCAGACTCTGAGCTACCAGAATCACCAAACTCAAATCGAATCCAATCAAGTTCTTCCGGCTCTAATTCATTCCTCAACAACAATTGATCAAACATCACCAAAGTCTCTCTGTCCTCTTCGGCCTCTCCTCCAAGTTCATCAATTGTAGAGACTTTTTTACGAACTTCAGATGGTGTTCGACGTGCCACACGCGATCTTGAACGTCGGTGATGGCCTAATTCTTGTGCTGAATGTATTTTGACGACTTTCTCTACGCCGGCTGTGCACACGAAGGGGAAGATGGGATGGAAAGCTACCGAGTTTGGAATCGAACGATGACCACTTAGAATGAAGGATGGTTCATCGATCTGGGCTGGGATAGTGATCGGATTACGTCCGTAGCCTTCCCCAAAATATAAGAAACGCATCAGTCGTCGATTCAGGGATGTAATTACACGGTAGACAGGCGAAGAAATTATAGGCTCACCTGTTGTCTCTGACCCAGAACCAGTCAACCAACTCGAGGTATTATTGACTCGTACCCGGCGTTCCTTCAATTCGTCTAGTGGAGGAAGTTTCCATCCATAACACCTGAAATCGTCGCTGCCTGCAGCAAAATAAGGCGTCCTCGAATGAGAAGCATTCGAGAAGCTACCATGCTAAATTCCATCAAACCTAATTTAGTGAATAGCCCGGTAGCGTCCGAATATAACCATCAAAGACAAACTTGAGCTGATGACAACAAACCTTAATCGTGCAAGTGTCCCTGAAACCCCACCTTTGGCCATCAACACCCTCATGTCGACCAGATTTAAGTACCGCTACTGGCTCCGAACCATCAATCGCCCAAACGGTTGGAAACCATTTACTCATCATCGCTGCCAATAATTGACCGGTTTCATCAAAGGCAATCGAAGAAATCTCAGGTCTCGAGCGTCTCATTGGATTAGGTCTCACTAAATCGGTCGTGTACTGTTCTTTTATACCATGATCAATAGTATACTAAAACGGAAAGAAAAAAAA
>MU167315.1:160815-171841 GCA_015951145.1 Cronartium quercuum f. sp. fusiforme G11
ATGTACCTTGAGGGATTCAAGTGGACAAGCATCAAATGATTGATTACTGAGATGCTTCCACCACCATCGAAATGATCCTGCCATGACACAGAGCCCTCAAAATCAAATCCTGCCACCATTTCACCCTCAAATACAAATGTAATACAGTCCACTGAAAGCTCAGCACACTTTGACAGGGTTGACCAGATGGCTTTGGTTGATTGGGGGCAGGTGTGGTCTGTCAGAACCATATTTCCAATTAGCCACTATGTATGCTATGTAGGAGTTCACCTTGATCACATTCAGGCAGTGACAGTCATTCTTCATCAGAAACACTATTTTACATTTGAACATTTCCTTCCGCTCAAGGACCGGTGGCTCACAGTGGACTGATTGGCCTCATTTGGTATCCTCCCTGCTGATGCCAAACTGCTGCTGCAATATTCAGTCATGTACTATGATTTCTTGACCTCGATTGTGACAAACCCAACCCAGAAATGCACCTTTATTGATTTGAGTGATGATGAAGATGAGGTTGAGGCCGAATGGATGGTGGATGTATCTGGAAAACATGAAGATGATTTGATGGGGGATGAAGACACAGAATATGATCAAACAATCACATATCAGTCCTTATAGTGCATGTGTGATCACATGCCAGTCATAGAATTACAGTGAAATGAAAGTAGTTGGCCCATAATGATGCCAGCAAAATGAATATAATTGCTTTTTAGATTCTCAGTTGAGAGTTTAGTGAGAAATAAGGCCAATTTCAAACCTTGTAAGAAAGATACCATTACACAAGATTGTTTAATACAAAAACATTTCAATCAATTTCACTCATAAGCCCCCTGCCCCCCAAAAAAACCACATTTGATCATTTATTTGAATTCCTCAGCACACTACAAAGACAATACTCAAAATATCAACAATCCAGCTTTTACAACCCTCAGATATCATAGACCAACCATATTTACTTTTTATTTAGTTGTAGTCAAATTCAGCCCAAAATACATTAGCATCAATCATTCAAGAACAAAAAAAAAAAGGTCTTCAACATACCTATGGATCAAAAGTCATCTCACTGATCCAAATGAGCCCAGTAGTGCTCATTCACATAACCTGAATTGGAAATCAGGGGGCACATAAGGCCCCTCATCATAACTCTGCCTGCTACATCAATTAAATATTCAGTTTTGTCATGAAACCCAACCCAAATTTGTTCTTGTTGAATTTTGTGCTTGATAACTGAGAAGGCTTTCTCAATTGGATTGAGATTGGGTGAGTATGCTGGCAAGAATGCAAGGAGGACACCAGCTTCCCAGCAGATTTGCTCAATGAGATCCCCATGATGAATTCGGGCATTATCCATCACCAGGACCAAATATGGTTTTGGATATTCATTCATCACAGGCAGCCATTGAAACATGTGTCAGACCAATTAGAACTGTCTCAGTGTCAGTTCAAAAATAAAATGGACTAACCAGATCCTGTTTCAGAAACTGCACCACATGTACTCTTTCCACTGACCCCTTGAACACCATTGCTGCAATCATACTGCATTCAGTGACAGCTGGAAGTATGGTCCAACAAGATCCCTCCTGACATTGGACCTCTCAAGCTGAGTATTTGCCTCATTTCCCCCAGCTCTTCTTGCAAAAGGTGTCCTTTGAATCAAATCCAGACTCATCTGCATTTACATTTGTTCACCAGTCAGCAAGTTGCACAAGTTTCAAATCAATATTGCAACAAAATCAGATGTACCTATGAAAACTAAACACTCAGCAGGTACATCTGCTATCTTAGAAACAAATGCAGCTCAATCCTCTGGGCTCTGGTGGGGATCCACAGAGCATGTCCTGTGCAAATTCAGTCCAAGATGTCCATGCAGTTCATGCCAGATTGTTGATATGGAAACATTTGTCCTAGTTAAATTCGACATTTTCTTCTGTAATTCATCAAGAAAAATTGACGGTGAGTTGGTGACCATGTCATGCAAGACCACCAGCTGGTCATCATCAAACCGGGTGTGCCTTCCCAATTTTTTATATGTTGCTTTGTCTCAGATAACCCTTCCAGTTGTCTTCAGGAGGCGAGTCCACTGTTTTAATGATGTGGTCCCGATTCTGCACCTGATGGTCCTTCAGATGACTGAGATGTGGATTTTCTTAATCCACATCTCAGTTGCCAGCAACTTCATGTCTTCACTATATTTCGGCATGACTGAATACAGAGTTGTTCAAAAAACAATGAAACGGACTTGAGAGTATCAGTTTCATATATCAGCCAAAAAAAAAGGGGGGGGGAAATAGGTGGGTGTACCAGGAAGATGATTGGCCAAAGGAGGGTACTACAATTGCAGTCTTGAAGAGAAGTCAGGGCAGTGAACAAGATTGGATTGGTTTGTGGCGAGGCAGGTTGGACACAATGGGAAAAGAGGGAGGTGTGATGACTGGGTTGGTTATGGGGTGTTGGGCTCATGGCTAACACTGGCTCAGGGTTACAGCCCTGTTGGAAGATGGGTGAAGGGTGGCGCTGTAATACAGAGCCACCTGGACTGTTTCCGAAGGTATTTGCTGCGGTCTGCGCTGATTTCTCGATGTCAATTCTGACTCGAAGGACCGAAAGTTTTTGAATCTACTGTACATTAACTTAAAAGTACAACTCAGGGCTCAGTGTCAAGAGCCCATATGTCAATTCCATAATATAAGTAGACATAGGTTAAGACAGAGGAATACAGATCTGGTGATGAAATACCATGAAAGGAAATAGTGACCAATGAGATTGTGCTAGCACAAATACTATAAAAGGAACTAGTAACCAATGAGGCTGTGCTAGCATAGTATAAAGATAGGAGAAAGGGCAATCTTTCTACTGAGGGTCTGAAAGGTATATAAAGTCCCCTCTAAGATCCCTGCCCCTTTGCCCCCTTCCACATTCTTACACTCAACCACAAACCGGACTTGATATTCACAAAGGAATATTTGAGTCTCCTTCTCAAATTGGGATTCTTAGCATTGACTACAAAGTAGTCTAGTGCACTGTCCCTCTGAGAACATCTCTCTGTTTCTTCATCTCTTTCTCTCTCTTCCTCTCCAAACTTTCAAAGTCCAAGGCCTTGGTCCTTCCTCACAGATTGTACTCTTTATCTTGACAGACTCTGGGCAGAGCTCTTTAAGATAAACAGTGACAAGAGGTCAAACCAACCTGGGCTGGGGTGACTACTATGTTCACAAGGCTCATAGGATCTAGGGTGACTATAGTGGTACAAAGATCCTGGAACTGAGGTGACTACTGTGTTCACAAGGTTCCACACCTTTGACCAAGAAAGCTGAAGCAAGCTTTCACTTGACCAGGAGAATCAAAGCAGATTCTCATTGCCCAACCTATACCCAAACCCTCTTTTAAGAGGTCATCTAACTGTAGTCTGTGTGGGTTTCTTCTCTCACAGACTAATTTCTTAAAACCTCCTTCTCAATCTTAGTGTTGAGGTAGACCTAAAAGAAGTCTACCCCTCACATGCTGCCTAAACTTGATGGTACACAAACACCACTTCTATGGTTTTCTCGCAAGGTCTCACTTGACTTGCCCACCCAGTATAGTTGTAACGTCCGTCCTTCTTTCGAAGATGTTTTCAAGAAAATTTTCAACTCGCTGCTATCGTTGTGTCTGTCACTTTCATTCATTCTAGTTTCATCCGTCCCGAAAACTTCAACGCCCTCGATCCTCGCGTCCTCTTACGTTCAGGAACAGATGGTGTGCAGGCATTGTGGAGCAATTGTTTACCGGAAAATATAGTACCCACAATCGGTAAAAAAAAATTGCTTTACCTTTCCAAATTAGCATCTCTCTTCTAAACAATAGTGTCAGCGATCAAGGATTTTTGTCCTCCTACTGGTCCTGAACGCCAAACCACTGCCATCCTCATTCCGATCGCTCGAGGTCTTGAACCTTTGGACATCGATGGTCCTCAAAGCTGGACACATTTCTTTGGTCTACACGATTCTGTTTCTAAAACAGATCAAAGCGAGTCGGGCTTTGTTGAATTCATACAACAAGATGATCCTGAGCGCCAGGAACGTCGCCCGGCAGTATTTAATCTCAACATGAACGCTAACGCACCTTGCCCAGTTGACTATGTACCTGCGAGCCCCATTGTGCACCGGATCCTAAAAGTACATAGTAGCATTAAAGAAAAGAGCCCCCCATGACACACAACGATGACCGAATGGGTCCATAGGCTTCGCCATATACTCACATTCAACAAGCATCCCAAATGTCAGAACGTTACCAAGAACTCCACCCCTTTGCCAACCCACCGCTTCACACTATCTACACACTCAAAGGGTCTCTCACTTGGATCTTCACTCTTGGAATTGTGGGTTTTTGATGGTGTAACCTGAGCTGGGTTGTTAGAGTTGCTCTTGATTGGGAGACTGCTGAGGTTACCAGAGGCCCTCAGAGGAAGTAGGATGACACCTATCCTTGAAACAGGGACAAGAAATAGTTTGCTTGGACTAATGCTTTGTGCTTGCCCTGGATAGTATATCCTATCATTTTACCTTGGGGAGTCACCAGACACCCAAGGGCAATGCCTGAGGAATGCTAGGTTAGATGGCCTATCTGACCTTTTATATTTGTTAGAGAACCTTTATTTTCTTTCACCTATTGAACAATGCACTATTGAGCAGATTTCTTCAGGATGATCCTCAATGTTGTGCTGTTATTCAGTTTAGGTGTTGGTGGTAAAGGTTGAGGAAAAGGGGCTGAGCTCAGGAGCTGAGGAGGGGCTTCATATAGTCTGGCCTCAGCTCTTTCCCTCTCTACTAGAGTTTGTTTGAGACAGGGTTTAGAACAAAGGGGTTTATGCTTATGCATGATACATGTTTCATCTCCTGTATTGTTTCTACTGTACATGTGACTCTTGATACTGAGTTTGAGCTGTTATTGTTATGTCCTGTATTGTATATGTGTGCACTTGTTTATAGTGTTACTCTCATGTTTATACTGGGGTACTATCTTGTGACAGCTTGTGGGATTGCTCAGCAGTCCTCAGGGCTGACAATTATGATATAATGAAACCCTCCACTTCTGGATAAGAGAAGGTGGTATTGTAGATGATTGGCAAGGTGATACAGAGTGAATGAATGAATGAAGAAGAAGAAGAAGAAAAGTGGCCAACTGTAGTATGTTACTTGATCATCACAAAGGGTGTTTATTGACTTGGAAACACATCACAAAGAGAGTCTTTGTCCTTTTTTCTTTTGTAAATGAAAGTGGGATGTATCATCAAGTCAAAAGAAAAATAGCAGAAAAAGTTGAAAAAAGATGGATTTGTAAAAATATTCATTGGTTAGAAGTCAGCAAGAGCCAGACTTGGGTTCCAGACCAGCCAAAGTTTTAGTGAGAGTGAATTTGATTGGATGAAGAAGCATCAGTTGGACATTTATACCAAAAAAAAAAAAAAAAAAAATTGGTTTAGGGTTGACTCACAGCTAATGTGATCTGTGTTTAACTACAAATCTTTTGAAGATCCGATCAGACTTTTGAAAGTAGTCCAATGAAAACTTGGACTTTGAGCAAGTTAAAGGCAGACTGATTGTTGATCCAATTGAGTTTGGAGAGGGGTGTCTGGTGTAATGCACCAGGGAGGAAAGGCCGGAGGTCGGATTGGAGGTTATTGGCTCGATGGTGGTCAGCACCAGTCTTGAGAGAGACACTGATGGATGGTCACCAGGTCTATCCTGATTCCCGAGACCGACCATCACTCAGCATATCCGGTTGGTATATCATATATCCAATTTTTGCCGAAGGCTTAAGCCATCTATATCTGTGATAGATATAAATCTGTATCTGTCCAACAGACATATAGGTATATATCTGTCACAGATATATACGGAAGTTCTTGCCGAACGAAGCAGTAGTATGTACCGTAAGTAATTCAAGTTGACATCTTATAGGCAGCACAGAAAGCAAGTGATGGATTCCAGTTTAACTTTGAACGTTTGGGATTCAACATACGCGCGTCTTGCTTTGATAGCAGACGATAAGCGGGATCGTAGGAAAGGTAGGTATACACACATAAGTGCACGGAGGATAGACAGCAAACGAATGATTTCGATTCAGGTGAGTAAAGAAGGCATTTGAAAACTCTGACTGTTTATTTGAAAAATGGCGTTGTGTCCGACTTTGCAACAGTTGTTTCGAGTAATTTTTATGTAGCGCAACACCGAGAGCGCATGGTCGTACTAAGTCAGAATTGTCTCCGCTTGTCTCGGCTGGAGTCACTAGTCGGGAGAGATGAAACTCGGCAATAGACGCTAAGTAGTACTTCATCAGCCTGTCACATGCTTATCACAGCCCGCTGATGGGTTTGTGATATATTGCGTGAGGGCTTTCACAACCCTGGTTTGCCAGTCCAGGTGAGAGTGCTCCTCAGGCAAAACAAAAAGAAAAAAATGTCAATCGAACACCCTCGATGACATGGGGTCATGCAGAGAAGATGATCGGATTGGCATAAAACCAGTTGGCCAGAGTCACACATTTTTCCGAGCCGTCTTACATACGCAGAACAGGGGGAGGTGGAATCCAAGTTGTGATAAGGGGAGAGGGAGGGGAGGGGTAGGGATTCCCAAAGGCCAATGTGAGCAGGTGATGATGATGATGAGGTGGCAGTTACCCTGCTTGCAATCCAGTTCAGGTCAACAGCTCATCCCCGCCAGTGACCCAAACTTGCCAATGTCAATTGCCCCACCCAAGCACTCACCTTGTATGCGGGTGAGCGCTCTAACACTCGCTCATATCTCGTCATTGGCCGACGATTTATCTCCATCGAAGCCTGGACCTTTCAAGACCTGTGTTTTGGATCAAAGTGACTTTTTTGTTAGGTGTTTCTCGTGTCGTCAACTTTGAATCTGTATACCTCGCCAAGCTTGAAGAGAGACTAACATGAGACGAAGCTCGCATGGCTAAAAAAAGATGCGAGGTTCGTCTCATACCAGGTCAAGACGGGAGGGTATGTACATACAAAGTCGAAAAAATCCGGGTTGTATCAAGCTTCAAGTATTCGTTGACAATAATGCGCACTTTTTTAATTTTATTAAACTCGAAATAGAGTGAGAGTATTTCATATCAATCTGAATTCTGAGGGGATCGACCCAGAATGCTCGTCATAGGTTGAGAGGTCATAGTTTGGCTATTGGTTTAGACAGACCCAAGTTTGATGAAGGTGTGGGTGTGGGTGTGGGTGTGAGTGTGAGTGTGAGTGTGAGTGTGGGTGTGAGTGAGTTTTGATGGTTTGCTACGGTCACCAAGACTGATGAGTGACTTCGTTTGTTAAAACAAGTCTCATTTGGGTTGACTTGTTCCATCCATCTTCTACCTCAACTCCTACTTACTTAGTTGTCGTAGCCAGTCGCATCGTGACAGTTTGTGGTACTTTACTTATTCCTGTTTTCCTGTCTAGTCTCGTTCTAGTCTCAAACAACCATTCCATCTCACTCTCAAATTTAATTGTACAGTCTTCATCACACTCAACTCTCTCCTTCTCATCTTCACTCTTCAGAATATCTCAGCCTAATATTGCTACTCACACACTCACCCTTCTGTCTTAGACTCGCTCTTACTCTTCTTACTTGATGTTCATAGTTCTATTTCAACACGCTCCCTTACCTCATTCAATCCTCAAAACCCCTTGGACTTACTTAGCCCTCTGCTCACCCGTCCTACCGGTCTAAGCTCTATTTCAGCTCGCCAATCTTGGTACCATCTCACCATCTCTTGACCTTAGATCATTCACCCCTCTCCTCACGATTTTCTTTCGAGCCTGGTTCCAACCTCATATCCATCTCCATCTTTGACTCTTTATCACTCTCCTTTCCGGATCAAGTTGGCAACCTGCTTTACGTTAACTCAAACCGTGGCATTTTAGCTACCAGAAACAAAACAAAAACAAAAAAACAAAAGAAAAGACAAAAAAAACGCTTGAAGGGTCTGGATCAGTCCAAAGCCTTTCGCGCTCCGGCTTTCATTCATTTTCTTGCCACCGCCAACTCAGTTCCTTGTAGTTTATCCGTTTACCTGTCCTTCTTTCACTTCACTTATCGTGTCTCGTCTGATTGTCTCGGTCTCGCTACGAAACTTGCGTAAAACAAAATTCTTGACACTCTTTCAACGTTCTCTCTAACCTCCCTTTTATTTACCCACTCTCCTTTTCTGCCCCCATCTTTTTTTTTTTTTATTATTATTATTTTGGTCAATACCACTCCTTTGATTCACTACCGTCATCACTCGCTTTCATCTGCCATCGTCACTCTTTCCAACCTCAATCTTCAACCTTTTCTTGGTAGATTGACTTGTAGTGCTCGTTCACCATTCAGGCCGCCTTCTTTGATCTGTTTTCTTGGACCATCATCACCTTATCCTGTTCACGCCTAAAATCGGTTCCTGAACCGAGCTTCAAAATATGTTCTCCAGAACATTTCAGCTCGCCATCCTCACCGCCATCTCACTCACCTTTCTCTTTTACACCCGCCGCCCCAAGTCTCTCCAGCTAGAGACCTTCAAATCGCTCGACCCTCGGATCTTGATCCGTTCTGGGGCGAACATCATCCAGGATTGGGCGACCTGTGAAACTACATCGGTCACCACCGCCGTCAAAGGCCCTCATTTACCTTTTCAACAACCCTTACCACCCCGCTCAGACAATCTTGTCAATGACCAAGACTTTTGCCCACCTGCTGGACCTGGACGCCGCGCAACGGCGATCCTGATTCCGATTGGCCAAGGTCTCGAGTCATGGGATGTGGATGAACCCAGTGGGCGAACGTTCTTTGTCGGTCGGAAAGATTCGGCCTCAGAAACCGATCAGAGCGAGCTCGGTTTCTTGCCATTCATGACTCAAACCGAGCACGAACGAAATGAACGTCGACCGGCACGGTTTAACCCGAACATGACTTCCAACGCCCTCTGCCCGGTTTACTATGTGCCCGCAAGTGCACTCGTGAATCCAATCCCGCCCCTCCGTGCCAGCATGGGGAAAAACTCACTCCGACTGACGGCTCGCCTTACCGAACCGCTTTACAAACTTCGCCAGACACTCATGGGCGGTGTTGGTCCAACTTGCGAAGCTGAAAATGCCCCGCCACAGCACTCAGTACAGGAAACCGCACTCTGGCACCGGCGCGGTTACCCCGAGTTCATGTTTGGATGCGCGACCACTCCAAAGCGTGCCCTCGAGTTCTTACCGCGCTGGAGCGAATGGCTACCATCCTCGATGCCAGTTGACGTCGGGGTTGAACGTGCTTTCCGGTGGCGGCCGGGATCCGGTGAAATCCTCCGCCGGAACACGGCTTCCACCCTCATTCTCACCCCGCCCGAGACCGAGCTCGACCAGGCTTGGGAGGTTGAGAATGCGGCCAGGGGCGCGGGTATGGATATCAAGCTAAAATCGGTCGTCGCTGAACGCTATGAAGCACGTTACATGAAACTTATCACGGAGCTCTGGCGTGAAGCGGTTGAGCGTGAAGCTCTGGGAGCACCTCTCACTCAATGGTTTTCTCTTGTGTAAGTTTTTTGTTTGAAATTGAGCCTCGAGCGCTCACCTTGTTTTTGCGCGAGCCAACTTTGAACTTGACATTGACCGGAACCTGTCTACCCCCTTCTTCATTTTGTCTGGTCTGTTCAAATAGCGATGATGACACTTATTTCCTCAGCTTGGATAGCGTGGCGCGAATGCTGGCAAAGTATGATCCGCTTGAGGTCCATCTGATTGGTAGCCTGAGCGAGGCTGAAGCAGCCCGCAAACACTTTGGTAACATCGCCTTCGGTGGTGCTGGCATCTTCCTCTCGCGGGGGTTGATGAAGGAGATGAACCAGCCCGGAGCTTTTGACAGTTGTGTATCGCTCTTTGCAAAAGAGTTTGGTGGTAAGTCAAACACTTTGGATCCATCGCTCGTACTTACATATCCTAATTCGACTCCATGATTCTTTCTATGACACCTCTGGGCCGAAAGGTGACGGAATGATCACCAAATGCGCAGCGGTGATGATGCGACGGGACGTCCAGCAAGTGGTGACCCGAGAGCCCACGCTCCACCAGCTTGACATCCGGGACGAAGGCCACGGAATTTTTCAAGCCGGATGGCGCTTCACCTCGCTCCATCACTGGCGATCGTGGTTTCAGCTCCAGCCCCGAGCTCATCCCCACACGCTCAAGGATCCTTCGATGCTCGCTAGTTTGTTAGGAAATGCAGCTCGAGCCGTCGCACCTGACAATTGGACCCGGCGTTACGTCTGGGGTCTCTCGCCGGATTCCGCCGAGGCCAATAACTCGGCCGGAGTGGTCGTCTCCCTCGGATACTCGATCACCATCACAGGTCCGGGCCAGCTCCAGGCGGCTCAACTTGATAAGGTGGAGCTGACGTTTGCGGGCAACAAGCTGACGGCGGAGACTCGGCCAGCGCTTTTGGAGAGCAGGCAGCGGCGAACGTACTACCTCACTGATCTACGCACGTATAGCTCTGAGCCTTGGAACCTGAACGAGCAGCCGGAAGTAGGTGTGATGACGCACGTCAACTCGGAGGGAGAGTATGTAGACCTTGTTTGGGATGCACGTCCGCGCTCATCCAAGGGCACGTTTGAGGAGGCCTATCGGGTTTTTCCCTCACAGTGGCAGTAGGCTCCTAGCTAGCCTATTCCTCCTGCACTCGATTTGTCTTGCTTTCACAACCTTTACTCCACACTACCTTTGCTCGGTTCATTTTGGCTTGAGACCACAAAACGACCAGATTCGTTTGTCAACGTCGATCGCCTCCTCGGACACTCTTGATCTATCTTTGCACTCGCCCCCTGGACAAAGGGAGGTTTGAGAGGGTGGGCTCAACTCCTTATCTTTGCACCCATCAAACATGCCAAACTTTCGGCTTCTGTACTCTCACCCATTTGGTGGTTTCAATGGTTATATGCTCTACTGTTGTATATCCCCTTGGGTGTTCGAAAGGCGTGCTTTTTTTTTTTTTTTTTTTTTTTTTTCTAAATATAACATAAA
>MU167315.1:173692-185061 GCA_015951145.1 Cronartium quercuum f. sp. fusiforme G11
GGGGGGGGGGGGGGGGGATAGTATAAAATGTTTTTCTAAGAAGAAGACTTACTTAGAGGTTGGAAAAAAACAATTGCAAAAAGTGTAAATACATAGGAAACCATGAGACAATCAAGTGGATATCAAAATTTTCATCAGCCCTGAGGACTGCTCAGCAGTCCTACAGACTGTCAAACACCAATTATAGAAGGCATTGTGATAGTACACATGTAAAGACAAGTGTAAGATAAAGAGTACATATGGTACTGACAAGAGTACATATGTAATGTTAGCCCTCAGGACTGTTCAGCAGTTCTATAAACTGTCAAAGACCAATTACAGGTAGCACTGTAATAGTACACATGTAAATACAAGTGTAACATAAGCTTACATATAGTACTAACAAATGTACATATGTAATCATATAGGTACAAATAGGTAATAATGAGTAGTTACTCAAACAGATAGTGGGCAGTACTGATGTCTGTACTTTTACTGCTTCAGTTGGATCCTTGGCCTTCTGCACTTACTTTTTCTCTATTCCTATCTGTGTCATGTCACTTTCTTTCTGCTACTCTTATTTCCTTTTGATGGGTGTTGTCATGATTGATACTGTCAGGGCTGAGCTACAGTGAGGCTCAGCTCCTGACCAGAGTGAGTGTTAGAAGGGCTAGTTGAAGCCTTCAACCTACAACTATAAACTGAAAGTCTACACTACTGATATCCCCAGGTGTAGACTGCAGTTAGTTGACCTGTAAGAACAGGGTTTAGAGAGTTGGACACCTACCTATCTTTATACCTAAGCCAATGGTGTATAATGGTTCCACTCTGGAGCTCAGGAGGATCCCTTTTATCCAAGAAGGGTCACTCTAGATTATAGAAGAATCTATAGCCTAACAGGCAAGGGAAAGCTACTTGGCTTTTTCTTAGAACTTGCTCTGGGTAGTTTTCCTATAACTCTTGGGGATCTCAATCTATCCAAGAGGCTACCAGAGGTAAGCAAGGATGAAGAACCACCAGTCCTTCAAGGTTGACCCTTTTTACTTTCACCTATTGAATAGTGCACTATTGAGCAGATTTCCATCATGGCAACCCAAACAACCACAAGTAGACCATTTGCCTAGAGATAAACATGGGAACAAGGTGTATAAGCCCTCCCCTCAGGCCAGGAGTTGGTCCATTCCCCCCAACTGTTTACTACCATATCTAGACAGCACAAATATCACAACATTGAAGATCCATGTAAACAAGTCATCTGCTCAATAGTGTAATAGTGCTTTAGGTGTTAGTAAAAGAGGTTTACCCACAGGTTGGTAGACCTTGTTTGATAATACCCTTGTCTGTGAAAACTCACATGGATTAGAGCTAAAAAATCACCCAAGCAGGAAAGAAGCACCCTGTCCATATCAAGGTGACTTGTCGATGAGAGCAGACAAAGAACTTTTTTAGTTCTCTGATTGTTCTTGTTTTTCACCCAGAGCCAGCACATGAGCCTTCCCTTTATTCAAAGTAACTTCCTTTTCTTTTTGCTCAATGCACCATGCGCTGAAAGGTGTGTACTGTATGCCTGTGTATCACTGCACGATTTGCAATCATACTGATGTCCATGAGCTGACATCATGATGAACATGAATCAGTGACTTGTATTAAATAGACATGAGTAACAAGGGTGGGCTTGAGCCCTTGGGCCACCACCCCCCAGACACTAAGGCACTGGATTTGAGAGGGATTCTGAGGTGATTTCAAATATGACACCGGGTGCTCTCGTCGACTAGTCACCTTCATATGGACAGGGTGAAGATTATTAATCCCAGACCCAGTCCTCCAAATCCTCATGCTTGAGGTCAACTAGCTGCAGTCAGTACTTGGGGGATTTCCAGTACTATTAGCATAGGTTGTTAATTTAGGTTTACAATACCCTTCAATCCCATTGTTTGTTCAGGTAGGTAGCCTTACAGAAGCTACCACTGACAATTTTATATAATTATGAGAAGGCTATAAAAAAAAAAAAAATCAAAAAGAAAAAGAAAACATAAAGACAGGTGTTACTTTATTTCATTTATTTCTTGCAATACACCTTTCACTAAAAATGATGTTGAATTTCATTTTCTTCAAATCTCATGATGTTCAAAATGATTAAAGAAAAATTCCCCAAAAGTAACAGTTTTTTTATTTGGTTCTATATTCAAAGAGATCACTAATCAGATGAATCAAATCAAAAGAACAAAAAACAAAGAATGAGATGTATAGAGGTTGGCCATTGATATCATTATTGACAATGTCATGACCTTAAAAAATGATTATTATAAGAAATAATTTTCAGATTTTTTTTTCTTTCTCTAGTATGGTAGATTGAAAATTTTTTTACAGGGATCTAAGGGATGTTTATGAGCGTTTTTTTTATTTCGTTCTACTTTGTATGCTAGTATGTGTTTTTTTATTTTTTTTCAAGTAAAAAAAAAATGCGAAAGGTAGAAAGAGAGAGAGAGATAGTCAGAATTTCTTTCAAAAAAAAAAAAGTGTGCTTGATTTTGTGTGTATTTCTTTTATAAATTTGAGATTTTTTTGAGGAGAACTAACCTTTTGAAGTAAAGTCACAGATGGGTAATTGGAAAGCACAAGGTGAATTAACGTCGGATAGTAATCTGTGAATCAAAAGCCCGATTTTTTTTTTTGTTAGTTGTGAAAAATTAAAGAGAACCGTATTCTAAAATAAAATGATTTCAATAAAAATACATCTCACGGTGCACTATCGTTTCGATTTTGTTTGGTTTTTTGTATTCAAGACGTGAAATTTCCATTAGCAGATTGTTATTTCTTTATGAGCTATATATATTTATAAAAAGAATCTTGAATTCATTACGTATTATTTCCATAAGGACCATATTTTCTTTGACAATCCCATGCTCTCTTAACTAAATCTTTAGTTCCATAATTATACTTTTTTTTCAAAAACCTTGCATTATGAATCACTTTCTCATATTGACCTTCTGGTTTCACGTTAACAATTGACCACGATCTATATATATATATTATTATTTTTTTGAGGGGATTATTTGAAAAAAAAAAAAGGAAAAGAGAAAATCCTCTATTATCAATTTGAAAGATAATTTGAAGACTTTAGCATTGAATACTCACACTCCCTTTTCATCACATTCATTTAATGGTCCGCTATCACCTTGGAACTCGGTCACACTTTCCCCGTCACAATGTTCCTTTACATTCAGAAAAAGTATAGCAGTCAAGTTTTTTCAAACCGTATATATATTTTAAAGTAAATGTGACTCAGAAAGTAGAAAATGAACCAAAGTCACTTACTGCTCCTATCAGACCTATCATTTCCTACATAGAGAAAAACCATAAAAATTATTTGAGTTTTTTATGCATTGTAAGTTATCGATAGATTGAGCAAGAAAAAAAAAACATACCAAAGCCACAAAGAGTTCTGAAAGTATAGCAATAATGCCAAGTCTTTTATGTCGTATCTCTAATTCACCCCATGAAGGATTAGGGATCAACATTGCTCCCCCTTGTATCTGTGGAGCAATACCTTGTTGACTCCAAATTGGAGCTTCAAGTGTCAATGAAACACTCATAGTCACAAATTGTTGTAATTGATTTCTAAGATTTGCAATGTGAGTACAAAGAAAACTCCATTTTGTCTAAAAAAAATAAAAAAAACAATCAAACTAGTATATCAACAATAGGAATAATTCAGAAAGTGAAGTTTGGGGTGAGCTTACGTAGGTGTAAACGTTAGGAATCCCTCTTTTCTCAAATTTATGATCACGTTTTTGAAGATCCCTTTTGGATTTTGAATCTGTTAGTTCTACTAGAGTTCTCCTCGTCCGCTTTCGTTTAGATGCCTTTTCTGCTCCTTCAGCCGCTTGTGCACCCTCATCTGTAGCCTTGGTGCTCTTTGAAGCTGTACCTACCTGCTCAGAAGCTTTGGAAGCTTTTCCAGCTTCTTCTGTTTTCTCTGAAAGCTTGGCAGCTTGAATTCCAGCCTTGTGAGCCTGTTTAACTTCTTTAGGTCGTCTAGTGTTAGCACTATATCCCAACATCTTATTGATCTTTGCCATCTTTCCTGGGTTTACTTTAAATAGAGGGAACTTTTCGCTATTGGCCACTAAATTTTTACCACCATAAACCATACTCTTTAATTGATTTGTATCACCAGCTTTCATAGCTGCGTTCACTTTAGCCATATTTCCAGCTTGGGATGCTTGACGCGCAGCTACATAGGCTTGACGCTGAGCTTTGGTACCTTGTACAACGGCCGCGCCCATTTTGGCCGTGTCAGTTACGTGCTTTGCCATCAAACCCCCCAACCCTGCCGCGTAGGCTATTGGAGCAAGTGGACCAGTTGCGAATCCTATCATTGGTTTTTTTTTTTTTTTTTTTTTTTTTTTTTTTTTTTTGAAAAGAAGTCAATAAAGATAGGTCTACCTTTTCCTGGACCACAGAGCGGTATGATGATGTGTTGATTGGGGGGAGGGGGGGGGACTATCAACTTACCTACGATTGCGCACACAATTGTTGCAATACCATATCCCATGATTTCTTTATCAACTCCACCACCTGGAGGGATACTAAAGAAGAGAGAATAGAAAAGGTTTTTTCTTCTTCTCTCAGTTCAACAAGATTCAAATTATTTATACAGGGATCATTAAAACAGGAAACTTACAAATCAACCACAATCCCAGCCGAGAGGTCTATCAAATTCAAAATTAAATCCCATCATTTAAAAAAATTGAGTGAGGTCAAAAAAAGAAGGTGTCGTTTGATTTGATTTATAAAGATCTTCAAAAAAACCAAAAAACCAAAAATAATCTCTTAGGATCAAAAAGGAATTTCGAACTTACCCATGAGCATTAAAGTTGTAGATTCAACAGAGGTGTACAAAGTATTCATGAAAGTGTTCCATTTTTCTATAGAGTAAATTATCAAATAATCTTTCCCAACAGCAGGGTAGCACATCTATAATTAATTAAAAAAAGATGAAAAGGTAGTGAGATTGGCGAGTCTTTTCATTTTTTAACTTTTATTTTTTCATCGAATGAGAAGTAAACTTGAGAAGATAAATTTATAAATCAAACATGTTTATAATTTACATACCTGACCAGCTAAAGCAGGGAACCCTATTCCAGGAAGGAAGTTAGGCATTCCTAAGGAAGCAGCATATTGCTATTTTTATCACCAAACGAGAAAAAAAAAAAAAAAAAAGAGATACCAACATTAGTTCAAATTTGTAAGCATAAATCTTTTGAAAATTTTCACTTTAGATTTTTTTTTTCTTCTTCTTCTTTAAAATCAAACTTACGGTGATTGTCATATTCTTTAACTCAATTTTAGATTCCATATATTCATCTACCTTTTGTTCTTGCCAAAACTCAGGTGTGAGATTAAATGTACCTGATTTGCCGCAAGGATCAGATTCCAAGTCAAGACCACTGGCGGACGATTTGGAAGTAGTCAAATTCTTTGACTCTTTTTCTGATGAATCAGCAGAGCTTAATTGCAATGACTCCTTCTCTGATTCTAGAGTTGTTGATTCGGTTCCCTTATCATTAGTTTTCGTATCGCTTGATGATTCAACTTCCTTAGTTGATGTTGGTTCTGTGATCGAGGACTCTTTCTCTGATTCTGGAGTCTTTGACTTCGTTTCTGGATCAGTTGTTTTAGTATCAGTTGATGGTTCATTTTCTTTGGCTGTCGCTGGTTCTGTGGTTGATGACTCTTTCTCTGGTTCTGGAGTCTTTGATCCAGTTCCCTTACCGGTTGTTTTGGCATCAGTTGACCCATTATCCGAGCTAGGATCCAATGTATTTTTAGAATCAGTTGATTCACTTTCATTCTTTACTTCTATTGACTCGGGTGTGGTTTTTGTAGGTTCATTTGGCTTTATATCCGTTCCTATATCCTCATCAGTATTCTCTCCAGCTGATACTACGTTAAGTGATATGAGACAGATGATGATAATGATAGAGATTACGCGAATTGATTTAGATAATTTGATTTGTGACATGACTGGAGTTTTTGAAAGATGTTGGATATATAGATGGGTAGAATATGCTTAGTGATAAGGAGGAATCCTTCTGTCCATCGACGTCAAAAAAAAAAAAAGAAAGAAAAAGAAAAAAGTAGAATAAATGCTCAAAGAAATAGGAAATATAATGCTACAACAAAAAGAAGATAAAAAAAAAGAAAATTTGTTTAAACTTTAACGTCCTTAATTCATCAAAGAAAAATAAATCAAATCAGGTTTGAGTTGAAATTTTTTTGTGAGTGGTCAAAAGTTGAGAAAGGTTCCAGAAATTTTAAATAAAAGATTAACTGATTTATTTCAAGTTTTTTTTTTTTTTTCCAAACTTCAAGGGTGAAATGTGAACGTGGATGTGACATGTTCGAATAAATTAAGTGAATGACAATAAGGTATCAGTCAAGTCGAGATGGGTGAGCACATTAAACTTAATTGTTGGCTGATTGAGTTCTCGTTCTGACTAATTTCATCGATTAGTGGACTGAGAGTGACTGAGATGTCACGATTCATGACCAAGCACTTTCACGTGAACCTCAACTGACAGGACAGCTACATATCAGTCATCACCAGGTGAACTTGATCACTTCACTTCACCTCAAACTTGAAAATAACCATCAAGTTCATAATGTATTCATTCACCGGATCAAGTAGAAACAGACCCTTGATTAATTTGGGAGGTCAATCAGTCAACAAGAACTCAACCGAACTCATGAGACAAGCTAAAGACGATAGAATCAGAAGGGATATAATCAAACGTCAACTTAATGCTGTATCAATCATCCAAGTTTGTTCTCATCCTCTCATTTTTTTAGATAATCATCTCATCATACTCACATTTCATTTTCAATCTCATCAGGCTTTCTGGCGTTCAAGAAGGGTAGCCTATCAAACCAAAGTTAAATTCAGATCAGATTTCGATCAAATCATTAAATCATTAAATCATAATCACTTATCATATCAACTTCAATTAAAATTATCAAGATTATTACTCATCCTTTTCACACCTTCTGAAACTTCGGATCATCAACGTCTCTTTCAATGGGCAAACTTAATCATACTCCCTAAATCAAACCCACCTTATCAATCATATATCGCTGATAATGGTGAACTCGGTAAAACTTGGAAATTAACCATTTTACCCATCTTTATTCAGAAAGTCTTGAAATTAATTGCAACCTATCCTAGATCGGAACATTGTCTACCACTCCTACAAGCTACACATCAAATTTTTGAAAACTACGATGACCTCGGTATTTTGCTTGTCATCAGACGAGTAGGGCAAGATGAGTACTGGCGTAACTTGAGAGCCCATATCTTGGCTTTCGTATGTTGTTTGTCTTCAGCCTTGTCCCTCTATCATCTCATCAGAGCTCGATCTAGAAACTGACCTAAGCTTAGTTGTTGTTTTTTGACCACAGGATCCAATCGAGAAGAGCTCAAATCGAACTGTCGCTTTCGCTCTCACACTTTCCTTGCTTCCTCTCAGGCTCAACAGGCCTCAATCTACCACTCCTCATAGCAACGAACAGGCATTTTCACGTGCCTTTGCCACCTACATCTTCACAATCCCCATGTTACCTAACAGACTTGACCTCTCGGCTCTCATCGACTTCTCTGGCGCACTACCCCTCCCTCAACTCTTAGAAGCCTTGCCCCAGAGTATCACCGGCACAGCCGAGCAGGCTATCCATCTCCTCGCCAATCTCCTCACTTGGGGTTCAAAGCTTCTAACGACCATGTCCGCTATTTCGCTATCCCACTATCTGCTCGTGATCCGGCGTTGTGTAGATATCATACCCGGAGAACTTTTTGAGCGGGTTGATGCTCATCTAGCTAGCCGACTCACGCCCTCAGCCAACACTCAAACTCTCGTATCGGGCACTAGCCGGGTCGTATCACTTCCAGCCGCTCAAACAACCAGAAATCTAGCCACTCAACCGGACGTGATCATGTCCTTTTCATCATCTTCATCTACCGCCTCCACCTCTTCGTCCGAGATTGTAGCCGCAGCAGCTCGAGATCAGCTATCTAGTCTCATACGCTCGATCAACCCAAAAACGCTCAGTTGGATCTCCACCCTCCTCACATCTGACCATCTCGCCAAACTCTATAGTCTATCCAACAAGCACCCCACCAGCTGTCGCCCGGTATTCTGTCAAACTCTTGTCTCTGTCCTCTATGCCTGGCCAACTTCTCGTGAAAAGATTTTCAATGCACTGGTTTCATCTGGGGGTGTCAACGGATTCATGAGAGAGCTTTGGAGGCTCTCGATTCGAGGAGGTAAAGTAGGAATGACACTTAGAGATCGTAAAGCAGGAGGGAGCCCACAGGGAGTCTTGACAGCGCTTGGAGACTCGAAGCTGTGCGGGGAATGGGAAGACTTGATTGTCTTGAGCGAGCTCTATTCACGTTGTCTGATGACGTTGGGTGATGACGAATTCTTCAATGACGAGACAAAGGTCGGCCAACAAGCCAAGGGAAAGGACGTGGTTTCAACAGGTCGAAATCCGCTCTTACTCGGGGAGGTTATCGGACTTGCGGGCCTATTGAGGAACTTGGCCTTCGGCCTCTATTGGACTGAGGGACAAGCTGATATTAAGCAAGGGTATGTGATTGGGACTAGAGTGGGTTTGGAGCAGCTCAGGAACCTTGCTACCCGATTACTTCAACAGATTTATGTCCGAGAGTTAAGTTTTGATAACATTCAGAGTGATCCATATGGGCTGCTTCGAGACTGACGCTTCAAGCAATGATTTCTTTAGCTCGAGGAGGCCGTTTTGTGAACCCGGGTTCTGGTTAATGACCTCGACCTTTGATCTCCAATCTTTCATTCAGACAGTCGTCTACGAAGAGTCACACCTCGAAGAGATTCGCGACGACCCGAGTAATCAGCAAGCGAGCTCAGCCCAAGACTTCCTCGACCCTGACCTAGACCTTCTCGACCACTTACCTCGTCCCCGTAGTGGCCATCAAGCGCGCGAGAGAGTGTCCAAACGTCAATTAGCTTTCATCAGTCCCCGATTAGGCGTCCTCAACAATATTCCCTTCGTCATTCCCTTTGAGCAACGCGTGACGATCTTTCGAACCTTTGTACAGTCAGACCGACACCGAGCTGGACTGGACGTATTTCCCTTCGGCAAGCCTAAACATAAAGCCGTGATCAGGCGCGAACATATAGCTGAGGACGGTTTCTTACATCTCAACGCGCTCGGCTCGAGGCTTAAAGAACCAATCGAGATCAAGTTCATTGATCAACATGGACTCGAAGAAGCTGGGATTGATGGAGGTGGTGTTTTTAAGGAATTCCTTACTAACCTCACTAAACTTGTATTTGACTCTAATAAGGGTCTTTGGCTCGTTAACGCTAATATGGAACTTTATCCTAACCCACATAGTTATAGTCGTGAATCACTAAGTTTAGAGTGGTACGCTTTCTTAGGTAGAGTATTGGGAAAAGCATTGTATGAAGGTATTTTAGTTGATGTCGAGTTTGCGGACTTTTTCCTTAATAAATGGCTCGGTAAACAGGTTAAGTCCTTCATTTGGTTTAATTTTTACTAGTAAGCATTCTGGCTGACCTCTCTTTCTCTCTGCAATACGCTTGGGTATATAGTCTTATCTAGATGACCTTGCATCTCTCGACCCAGAGCTTTACCAAGGATTATTGTTTCTAAAAAATTACGGAGGAGATGTAGAATCAGACCTTTCATTAAATTTTACCATTAGTTCACAAGAGTTTGGGATTTCAAAGACTATAGAACTTTTACCTAATGGTGCTCAAATTCCAGTAACAAGTAAAAATAGGATTAATTATATATATTTAATTTCAAATTATAAACTTAATTCTCAATTTGAAATTCAATGTTCAGCTTTCTTTAAAGGACTTAATGATATTGTAGAAGCAAAATGGTTAAGAATGTTTAATACAGTTGAATTAAAAGTACTTGTTGGAGGTTTAGATGGTCAAGACTTAGATTTTGATGACTTACAACGTTGTACTGTATATGGTGGTTGGGATGAGGCTCATGAAACGATCAGGATGGTACGCCTCTTTTCCTCTCTCTCTCTCTTTCTCTTTTTCCATCTATCTATCTATCTCTCTACCTCGCTTTGTAATTATGTATCTGAAACTCATATTTATCTGTTTCGCTCGAATAACAGTTCTGGAGGGTGGTCAAACGATTTGATAATCCTACTAAAGCCAAATTATTAAAATTTGTCACTTCTTGTGCTAGACCACCTTTATTAGGTTTTAAAGAACTTAGACCCTCTTTTGCTATTAGATGTGCAGGTCAAGATGAAAGTAGACTACCATCTGCTTCTACATGTGTTAATCTATTAAAATTACCAGAGTATAAAACTGAAATTGGATTGGAGGAGAAATTGGTTTATGCCATTAATGCTGGTGCTGGATTTGATTTATCATGATTAATGTAAAAAGAAAAAAGAAAAAAAAAGCAGGCTGGGATTTTTTTTTTTTTTTTTAATTTTTTGATTTGTTCTATAACTTTTCTCTTTTTCTTTAAGAAAGAAGAAGAAATATAAATGTTGTTATTTTTACAGTAGGTCTTATTCAATTATTTTTGTGTAGTTCATTTTTTGATCATCAAACTTAATAAAGTCATATTAGCTGTATATCTGAAGCCTATGGGGGAAAGAGTAGTGAGATGCCTAAATACACCCTGTAAATGTTTTTTCATTTCATTTCTTTTTTTCATTTTCATTTTTTTTTTTGACTGTTCAAGCTAAAATTGGATCCTAATGAAAATTAAATGAAGAATTTTTTTTAAAAAAAATAAATCATTTAAAGAAGGTCAAAATTGATTATTATAGTATAGGTACAAATATAATCAGGATTGATTTGTGAGTTGAGTTCAAGTTAATTACTAGAGGGTTAGAGTTACTGCTCAAAGGCTGGTCAAGTGCTAAAACATCATGCGGTTCGAGAGAGAAAGAAAGAGAGAGAGAGAGAGAGAAGGCAGAGAAAGACAGTACTTGGCTGTGCTCGATGGTAGAGAGGGTACGAGATACATTAAACGCAAGACAAAACACAAATCGTAGTAAGTTTAGTGATGAGAGATAAGGAAAAAAAAAAAAAAAAAAAAAAAACCTGGAGTCTTTATTTTTTATTATTCTCGTCAGTGCGCATGTATGTGTAGAAAAAGAATGTTCTCCGGAAAAACCGCACACACACACACAGTACTTACTAGTCTGTTGCTACACATACAGTAAGTTCGACAAAAGTTGGCATCTCATCTCGACTCGGAGTCCGTGCGCAGGTCCTTCGGAGGCGTTCCGATTGGAACAAGGCGCCGGCTCATCCCTTCACCCACCACTCACCTTCCAA
>MU167316.1:27565-39762 GCA_015951145.1 Cronartium quercuum f. sp. fusiforme G11
TACATAATACATATATACACTTGACTGTTCATCAAAAAAAAAAAAAAAAAAATTACTGTCATCATCTTCACTTTGTCAAGAGTAACAAATTCATCACTTTTCTTCAAATCCTACCATGAAACAATTTCGAAAGGGGAGATCGAGTCCCGTTTGGATTCATTCGAGATTACTTCGATTGACCTTATTTTCCTTAGTCTTTCGGTCCATTACCTCATCATCAACTCCTGAATTGTATGGTGTAGTACGAGACGTTACATCTAGTGACGTTCACCAAATGCACGACTCGATTGGGACTGAATCCACAACGGTATCTGAAAGATCTTCAAGATCACGCATCTGCCGAAGAAACCTCCGAAGTTGGCTTTTAAACCCTTTCGGACGCTCAGCCAGGCCTGAGTCGCCGGCCGTGGCATCCCGAACCCATGAACGCCAAGGTTCAACTGTGTTTCATAGCCTGACCAACGCAGTATCTGAGGAATACCACGTAATTAGACACCAACTCTTGTATAACTTTGAAACGTTACGGAGTGATTGGAATCTGGGTAAGTTTGTCCAATGATCTCGGATATCGGTAATCGTGAGGAAGCTTGTGGTCATTTATTTGTTTATGGAAAACTTTATACTAACATGGTTTACCATCAGCGTACGCGAAATATGAAGAGGACGTCTTGGAATTTCTTGATACGCTTCCCGGCTTCCATTCATGGGCTTATCAATTCGTTCTAGCAGAGATAATTTGGGATATTTTAAACACAAGAAGACAATTAACGTTGGAATTTGGAGGTTATGGAGCTGATATAAATCGATACCTGATACGGGATAAGTTACCTACACTCTTTAGAAACTTAGTTGAACATGCACAAATATATTTAGACTGGATAACCCAGAGAATTGAGAATGGTCATATGGAACCGAGCCAAGATGGATTTTGTGCCATAAAACAATTACTGGAAGTGGAAATGAATGACAAGATGTATTCACATCTAATCGAACCACTTTTATCGGACTTCGCAAGATTGAGTACAACCTTTCCACCCGCAGCTTTTGTGGAACGCTTTCGCTTTCGTCCGGAACAAACTCCACCTTCTCATCTTGAGTTTCCAAATCGGGAAAGGTTAAGGAAAAAGATATCAAAACCAAGTCCAGATTTGGAGCGGCTACATTGTAATTATTTTTTTGTCTTTTTTTTTTATTTTTTTATTTTTTGATTGGGTTTCCCTTTTAAAAGTTTTCTGAACCCGCGCTTTATCCTATTTAAATTACTGATTTCTTTTATTTTATTTTTTTTCTCAACGTTTTTTAAAACAAACTAGATCAAATGTGGGCCGAAATCGAGCACGCC
Source organism: Cronartium quercuum f. sp. fusiforme G11 (assembly GCA_015951145.1). NCBI lineage: Eukaryota > Fungi > Basidiomycota > Pucciniomycetes > Pucciniales > Coleosporiaceae > Cronartium > Cronartium quercuum. The sequence continues at coordinate 28,908 of MU167316.1, forward strand.
GTTTTCCTGAACAAGTGGCCTTCTAGTTTATTAGACAGGGTGCATCGCGAGTCCCTCCCAGTACTCGCAAAGTTAAATTCAGAGTTTTGGAGACCTGATCACCAAGGAACGAAGTTTAATAGGATCTCAAGACCCAAGGAGCTTTCATTAGAAGATTTCAAGACACTTGAAGATTTGAATTCGCTGAGATCAACTATCATTTCAGAAATCTTGGTACGGGAACATAGGAACGTGTCAAAGGTGTATCAGCTTCAGTTGAGCCTATTAGCTCTAGTGATCCAAAGTATCAGTAATCCTACTTCTCGACGAGCCATCAAAGCCCTTCAATTTTTAGGTGGTTCAGGAGAGTTTCTTAAACCATATTTACCAGCTGCTCAAGAGTTTCAAACAAGACCAATAAACCTAAGACAAGATATGGAAAGGATCAAAAAATTAAGGCCCCTCTTGATTGAAACAAGTGATGAACTCCGGGGGAACGAAAACACAAATTACCTTGTCCCCGACCTGCCTTCATCTGATGAAGATTCTCCTGTTACTAGCCCGACTATTAATGCTTTGGTCAGAGCTGAACCAAAAAGATCATCTGATTGGAACGAATTGGTAAACCGTGCAGTAAAAGACAGAGTTCTTCATGAACATTTTGGGGGACTATATCCTGAAATGAATGATTCACCACGAACTGGATATGGTGTGCTTGCTCTATTTGAAGATCCAAACTTGCAAAGAGACTTTCACTGATTGATTTATGATGACTCATAATACATAAGAATGGAAGTTTTTTTCATTTTTTTTTTTTTTTGATAATCAACACATATATGTAAAGAATAAGTTGACATTTTTTTTTTTTTTGTAGTAGTAGAGTAGTAATAGTCAAGTTCAATATTGATGGATTGGAAATTCAAGTTAGCCACTCCTACCTGACCTCCCCTCAAATTTATTAATCAAATTTGAAAGAGACCTTTCTTAGAGAGAGAGAGATACAAGTTTTGAGAGTCTTGCTTCTGTCAGGCAAGACTCCTCACTGAGAATGACAAGGTGACTAAGGGCATGGAGGCCAAGAAGGGAAAACGGGTTCTTTGTGAGCACCTTGCTTCTGTCTAGCAAGACACCTCACCAAAATTGACAATAATGATTAAGTGCACAAAGGCCAAAAAGAGAAAATGGGTTCCTTTACTATCCCAAATGCCCAGGACTACTCCCTGCAAGCCAGATGGGCACTGGACTTATCTAGAACTGAACTAGCTATCTGGCAAGTCCAGTGATGACCAGTGCAAAACCTTACCTTGCACTATCTAGTGGTCAATCAAGCCTCAGTTTTTATCCTCTACTTATTATCTCAACTCCTGAGAACCCATCAGCAAGAGTTAGATAATAAGCAGTGAGGAAAGGTTGTAGCTTTGTGTTAAAGTTTTCCAAGTCTTCAATTTCATTTTCCCCTTAGTGTTTTTCCTTGCACAATATTTTCATTTTTCCTTTTTCGGACCTTTTGTTTTAGTTCTTCGTGATTTCCTGACATGTCACATGCTTGTCACAGCTATCTGTAACATGTTTCTAATCTCTCACACTTTCACATCTATTCCATCTGACTGAAGGCATTGAAATACCTGACAGAACAGAGCCTTCTGAATCCTCTCCCTTCATCAATTGTTTCCTTCATGATTGATGAAGGTGAGGACCTTTGTGAAAGCTCTGTGTGGAAAAATAAGATTCAAAATTGAATCTTTCTCATTTTCCTGTTTCTGTCACTTTGCACCTGGGATGACCAAGAAAAATAAGACAACTGATGAATATGAAAGATTTGAGCTTTCTGGAAGTGAGAATAAATCAACAGGCTACTCTTATAGTAGATGGTGACTAAGATTTTCTCTGAAGATAGAAAGTCTATAATATCTTTATGGTTATTCAGATGGTTGAAGTTAGTTTTTATGATGCAGATTCTCCTCCTCCTGTAGAGGGGGTCAGGTCCATCTTTTATATTCTTACCCTTTATCCTTTATGAGCATACACTCATTACAAGGCAAAAGTTTACTATGTTTTGCTGTTACTAATACATAACCTCTTGTATGTTATTACAGTTTGCGTTTATGGTTTACAGCAGGTTACTCTACCACTGCCAACAAAGACATCTAGGACAAGTTTGTCCTAGATTTCCTTGGACAGGCTTTGTCCTAGTTTTTCCTTCTCCAAACAAGGAACATCTAGGACAACTCTGGTCCTAGGACTTCTAGAAAAACCATGTCCTAGTAGTTTCTGCTGGCAGTGAAAGGGACCCAGATGGTCACTCAGGTAGGACCTGGGGTGGGGTTGACTTAAAATGAGATGTGGCTTATGGATGGATGGCTTACTGGTTTTGGGGATCAAATTTCGATGACGTTGTTGGATGTATAAGCCTGTTTTAATGATGCTGTGCTGTTTGTTATCGCATGTCTTAGGTAAGTCTCTCTCTCTCTCTCTCTCTCTCTCTCTCTCTCTCTAAGCCTGTCAGGGGATTACCCGGCCTTGGCCAAGCTGTGTATCCTACGTACGCATGGTCGTAAAACGGTTGACCGTCTGGTGAATTTCCATTAAAAGATGGATTCAATTCAAAAAAAAACAAAAAACAAAAAGACTGAGTGACACACTTCTGCTTCCCTCTGGCCTTTTTCTTCTTCTTCTTTTTCTCTACTAAAACTTCATCTGAAACAGTATAACATCGGGCCAAAACATCACATGATATATATAACATTTGCCAACATTCTATTCAACCTTCACTTCTTCATACACTAAGTCTTTTTGGATCCATGAGAAGAAGCGAAGCAGGTGCGCTAGGTCGATTTTTTGGTGACTCTTGCTTTCCAAGGTTCATGTGATGATGATACTCGTAAGAGAGTACAAAAAAAATAATTGGGTCTCGAAAAAAACCTCCATGTGAGCTGCGATATTCCCTAGCTCCTTACTAAACTTACCCACGAGTCTTTTGAACAAGTTGATTTAGACGGCGTCTTAATTCGTTCTGTGAGATCCTGTACAAAGTGATACGTCTTCTTTGGTTTCATATCTATCCTATCTAGCATTATGGGAAGTACACCATCGACCTATTGCACATCACTTCAATCAATATTAAGGGTCATGAAGCAAACCCGAAAGGCAGAAACACCTCTCATTTTTACATCTTGGGTGCTACTTTACTTTACTTGCTTTTGTTTACTTAATCAAGTCGCTATATCGACCAATGAGATTATCGAAGCAACATAGGGAGCTACGTCTGGTTTCTCCCAAGCTCGTGACGTTGGTGAAGCCACATCCATAGGAACTCGCATTGAAACTTCTCCAGGAGTCAAAGCTTCTACTGACTCACCAGTTGAACAACCTTCCATCGGAGCCAAACTAAAAGTGACTTTGACCAATAGAATAAATAACTGGATGGAAATCCTGAGGGAATCAACAAATGCTTGGTTGCTGTCCATACCAGCCATATACAGCGATTGGAATTTAGGTGAGTCTTTTTTCACACTAAGAAGACTTGGATATCATGTTTTTTACCTAACGATTTCTCAATTCAGTTGATTATACGTACCATCAGCATATGTACAATATGAGAGGGTAATCTTACAGATCATTGACGATCCTCCCATTTTCAAGAGTTGGCATACCCAAGGTGGTCTGGTAGATCTAATTTGGGAACTTGTATTCAGGAGAAGTCAATTGACGAATGAATTTGCCGGTTATGCAAAGGATGTAGCTTACTACATAATGTCGACAAAGCTTCCGGAAATCTTGGCAGCTTTAGAAATTGCGGCATCAAGTCGATTAAAGGACATGGTTCAGAGGTCAGAAATAGAACCACACAATAGAAACCAGATTCAAGTCGAATTTGCAGTCTTGAAACAATTTTTGGAAGTTGAGGGCAAAGACCTAATGTGTTCACATCGAATTGGACCATCAGGATCAGATATCGAAAAGTTGAACGAACTCTTTCCGGATTCAGATTCTATGGAGATTATCAGACCTAGTAGAGCTTCAATACCGCCTTTTCGAACATCAGTTCTAACTTGGGCAAGGTATCAGCGAGTTCAGTCTTCACCAAGTACTCCGATGAGTTTAAAATGGCTTGATTGTGAATTATTCATCCTTTTTTTTAAAAAAATAAAAGTCTTCTCTTTCAAACAAATCAAATTCTTTTGCTGATTGAATTGTACATTTTTTTTTTTTTTTTTTTTTTTTTCTGAAAATACCAAAGTTCAATTGAGAGCTGAGATTCATCTTGCCGACTTCATAACAAATCGGTGGAAAGGAGGCCTTCAGATTCTCGATATTTTAATTACGTTACGAAACTTGCAGAACTAATACAACCACTTGAAGCTGCAGAACCTGACACGACTAAGGTATTAACACCTCATGAACTAACATTACCAGAGTTTAAGATACTTGAAGATATAAATGTTCATAGAGGCATGTTAATTAGAGAGATCACTGATAACCTCTCTAGTCGGTGGAAAGTTCTGACAGATCTTGAATTAAGCTTAGCTGCATTAGTTATTGAAAGTATTAGTGAACCTACATCACATCAAGCTATGAAAATCCTTCGAGACGTGGTCACTCATGAGAAATATAGTCAATATGTCAAAGACTGTTTTGATATTGCTATTGGATACAACATTCAATCCAAACCACCACCACCAGTGTTTTTTGAGGACTTTGTACGTTTGGTGCCCGTTGCTCAAGAAATTGCACAAGCAAGACCTCCATATCCATTTGAATTTGAACATCCAAACTATCTCTTATCTGAACTTCAAACTTCAAGTTTTGATGGTCCATTAAAAAACTTGGCTAATTTGGAAGAGTGGGCTAAAAAGGCAGCTATACATCGAGTCGAGACTGAGGAATTTTCTGGAATGTATCATTTGAAAGCTGATTAGGCTTTGAAGTAAAAAGGCAGCTGTACATAGAGTCGATGATGGGCAGTTTTCTGGAATGTATCATTTTGACGCTGATGAGGCTCAATTTTATAAACTGAGGGCTTTCATTCAATAAATCTTGTAAGGTTATCTAGGATTGAAAAGGTTTTTCTTTATGACACTTCTTTGAATATAGGGGAAACACTCATACAAACTAATACAGTCAACAGCACAGTAGCATGAGTAAGCAGGCTTAGGAATTGAAATAGGTCATGACGTTATGCACATAGACCGATATCACACCCTCATCTCAATTCACCCCCCAGTTCCAAGCATGCGCAACCCTAAGGGTGCATTTGGCAACTGACTTCAACCATGGTTTTCTGACTTTGAATTCAAGTTTGAAGTTGGGTAAATACCCGAAAACAGTGAGCTGTTTGGTAGCATAGGAAACTGGATTCTGAAGTCAAAAAAAACCAACTTCAGAATCCAATTTAAATCACCTTTCATTCAACTCCAGAGAATCCAGAAAAAGATTCTACTGGATTCTTGGAGTCAATTCTTGGAGTCTTTTCAGGTTGTGGAGCTCCAATTGTGCTAAGCTATTGGCAGAGCTTGGAAGAGAGAAAAAACAACACAAGAAGATACCCAATTCCTTGAGTAAAACTGGAATCAATCAATATAAGAATGCCTTCACGACCACTTTTAACTCTTCTGCTTTCAAGTCTTCGGACTACAGGACAGATCCTGGTAGAAGTATGTCAGACTATGTCTATATCCGGTCAAACACTTCTTCGCACTATAAACATCGAAAAACTGTATCGTTAACCTAATCGATCCATATATTGATTAATCAAATTCACGGACTACAGATACGGTTCTTCATCATTTGTGATCGAAGAACCGTACGTAACACCCTTTTTACCTTTTTAACCCTTTCTTTTTTTTTATTTTATTCTCTCTTCCTTCTAGTCATATATTTATTCTAATCGATTATGATTACGTTTATTGTTTCTCTTAAACTCGATATATATATTTAAATATAGTGACCAGTTAAAAAACGATTCGTTTTCTGAGTCGATAAACTTCAAATTACTTCAACTGACACGTCATATGAATTTAACTGTTACTATAGGTAGAACAAATTAATTAACTACATACTCTCCTTAAATATCTCTCACACTATTGTTCACAAGTTCCTATCTCTTCTTGTTTGTCTAGGTTTGTCTGCCCAAACCTCACAGTTGTGTCTAGGATATTAGTGTTGATTATCACACTACATAAAACAGTTTCACCCTCATCAATTTGTTCTCTTGCAAATTACTGGTTATTTATAAGAGAGAAAACAGACACATGAGTCCTTAATGGAGCAACATGAGCTCTAAAGACTCACAAATTACAAAATTCAGACACTATAGCTCTGATATGAGAGCAACAATAACACTAACACACTATCAGGACTTCAAATTCATCTAAAATAAGGAATATAAGACTCTAACAAAACACTACACTATTGATCAGCTTACTAAATATAAGAACTACTATGCTATAATTCAGGTCTGACACTCAAAAAAAAAGGAAAAAACAAGGGGAATGACACTTGGCTGGCTTGTATACACAAGGGCCAACACCTAGAGAACATCTTGGTACCTAGTCCACCAAAAAATACAGTCAATGACATCACTTACACAACATGAGATCATACAATAAACCTTGGTAATACAATAAGTAAAAACATCTCATGAGAAAAAAAAAAAAAAAAAAAAAAAAAAAAAAAAAAAAAAAAAAAAAAACTCAAAATTTAGCACCAACCTCCCACTTAGCACAGCACCTATACCACTTGGATCCATCATAATATCATATTTTTCCTGGAAACTAAACCTTCTGATGAACAACTTTTTTCACTTGGACCTAGGTAATACCTTCAATATTAAACAAACTGGCCCAAGGCTCACTTTTCACACACATTTTTCAAAGAATTTTCTTAAAATAATAATAATCTACCCAGGACTGGCCCAATGTCCAGCTTCTGACCACTTTTACCTCAGAGCCATTGGCTTTGAATCAAATGTATTTCTGTCCCAATAGTGCCATTCCTTGATCCTTAGTTCTTAGCTGCCATAAACCTAAAAATTGACCCCCTCACTCCTGCACATTTTAGCCTCTTGTATCCTATATTACACTCCTAAACCAAGGTCTTCCACCACTAATCATTTTTACCAAGAACTTCTTCACTGCCACAAATTTGCTTAGGAGCCCTTAAGTGCATCAAAAAAGACTTGGGATTGAAAACTAAAAAGTGGAGTTTCTCATAAAATAGTATTCCTGTGAGGTTAAAAAAAAAAACCCAGTAAAGAGGTCACTGGTCCTCAGCACCTGTCCAAGCGATGATGTCATAGCTCCAAAGCTTCACCCTAGAGAATTTTTTTTTTTTTGAATCAGTTTGAGCTACCTTAAGTCCACTATTATGTATATCAAAGTCCTAAGTCCACCACTAGGCCTTGGATATTGTCAAAAATTATAATTATAAGATAACCCGAAATAGCTGGAAGAACTCTGAGTAGGCCAAAAAAAAATTTATAATTGAATGAGAAATAAGGTTCTGGAAAAGGAATTTACAATGATATGTATATTCAATGTAGATAGTGGGTCCAAAAACCTCAGATATCACCAAATATAGGTGTTAGTGCTATAAGTATAATGAGTCAAAGGTTCCATGATGAACATTAATGATAGAAGGATTTTTTTTTTTTTTTTTATGTTGTAATGATAGTTTACCATCCCCTGTACTCATGCTAGACCCTCAGTATGTCCACTACTACACTATTGGTCCATCTTGGCACACCACAACACCAATCCACACTCTCAGCTTCTATTGACCCCTCAGACTTATCCACAACCAATCAACAACTGTCAGTGAGTGAGTTATATTACACACTACTCAAGGTCTTATTGTAACATAGCTGGTACTGCTGATCTAGTTATTGAGATATAAGTCAACCAAGACTTACAGATCACAAGACTAGATATCCTGGAATGGACCAGAGAGAGGAAGTTGTTTTCAAAGAGGCTCTAAGCAAGGGATCAAGAATCCATGCAAAAAGGTAAGAGATGACAGTTTCTCAAGGCTAGTATTTCTAGGTGAGAAAATAATAAGGATCTTTGGAACGGGGGAGAACTGTGGATAGTGGTGATGAACCTGATAAAGTGTCAAGGAAAGTAGTGAGTAGAACAACCCTCTTAGCTCAAACCTCTTTAACAAGCACTGACCTGATATGGGGTACAGCAATACGGAAATGAGAGGTTGAGATCAGGGTAAGTAACTCGTGATCTCTGGGTGAATGGACAAACTAGTATGAAAAAAAACATAAATCAATTTTCTTAACATTGGAACAAAGAGTGAAAGTGACAAGAAAAGGAAATATAGGTAAAAGTAAGCAGTTGATCAGTGAAATGGTACATACTTACAGTCTCTTTTCCCAAGATGGGAAAAGAGACTGTAAGATTGGTGATTTGAGTGATATATATATATATATATGTGTGTGTGTGTGTTCATGGTTAATTTGGTTGGGGTAATGATGTAGATGATACACACTTTCACAGAGAGTGAAGATGTTGAATCTTTTCATGCTCATCTTCTCTAACATTTTTCATCATTCAATAAAATTTATTTGTAAATTGAGTTTTGTCAATTGAATGTTGACACTAAGGAATAATAGTGCTAATGATAGTAAATAATAAAATGATTGAATGATAGTAATTGATTGAATAAAACACAAGAGAGAGAGAGAGAGAGAGAGAAAGAGACAGTATTGATAGAGACTGAAAGTAAGAGAAACAGACTGAACCACAAGAGAAAACAAGGAGTTCATCAGGCCACAAATGAATGAATCAGCCATTGATGATGTAACAAGAAACAGATGAGTAATAAAGAAACCATGAGCCTACAATACCACCAGTGCTATTATTAAAAAACAAGGAAGCTAAGACCCATAGTCCAAGCTCCAGACCTTCTGTCTTCCATTCCACCAGATGGGGACAGTCAGTTTTAGATGAGGCATCACTGTGTGTGACCAATACAAGTGCACAGTCCAACTGGAACCAAACCCACAAGACTTGTCTTCATTGATCATGTGACAGACTTATATGGGTCTGCCTAAATGATGATAAAAACCAGACAATCACATGAACAAATGAGAGAAAGAGATATCTTCAAGAGGAACCAAAATCACACCAAACCATATCTAACTGTCCAGTCCACAAAGCTCTTTCCCATTTCGAGCAACAAAAATGCTACAGTATGAGTACTGGTTGTTACACTACAGTAAACACATGTAATACTCATAATTATGACTGTTCATGTCTTACAGTAAAATAATTACAGTGAAGGAATACAGTATTGTATGTAAAGATGATTACAGTACTGATTCCATATGTAATGTTATCAGTACTATATGTAAATCATATGTACTCTGTCAGTCATGAGACAATCTGGTTTCCTCAGATTGTGCTATGGCTGACAACAGGGCTCATAAGATCTAGAATGACCACTTTGGTGTAAGGTTCCGGAGAAGGAACCTCCACTGATTGGACACTGAACTTGGCATTCGCAACAAACTATGAAACTCTGCTATAATTCTTGGTTCCAAGTAGGGAGTCACTGCCAAGATATTTGTATCGGATGGGCCTATCCGATGTTCTATCACCCCGAGATATGCGATGCAGTGTCAGTAGGATTAGGTGCGATGGAATTACACTGCAATATGGTGTCAGAGCATTAGATACCGATAGTAATTCCATCGCACCTAATCCTACTGACACTGCATCGCATATCTTGGGGTGATAGAACATCGGATAGGCCCATCCGATACAAATATCTTGGCAGTGAGTCTTCCCAGAGTGTCAGTGACCAACCACAACAATCAGAGAAACACAACCATAGAACAGAGAGAGAGGGGGGGAGAAAGATCTACAGGGTACTCACCTGGCTCCAAGTAGGGAGTCTCCCAAGAGGGGAAGCTACCTGAGGAGCCAGGGCAGAAGATAGCTACACCAACACTGTCTAATCCCATACCGCAACCCATGACGACGTGCTACCTGTAAGGGTACACCCTTACATTTGGCACCAATATTCTAGAATTGGGGTGAGCATTGTGTTCACAAAGTTTCCAAAACTTGACCAAGAAAGCTGAAGCAAGCTTTTGCTTGACTTGGAGAATCAAAGTAGATTCCCACTGCCCAATCTATACCTAAACCCTCTGTCCAGAGCTCATCTTGTGTGGGTTTCCCTCTCCACAGATTATTTTTTTATACTTTTTTTCTTACTCAACCCAAGTGTTGAGGTAGACCAGAAAGAAGTCTACCCCTCACACTTATCCTTTGTGAATAACTTCCTTACTTTTTATGTTCAAAGTTTAATCCGGGTGTTATATCCCATTTTACCTGAAATGTAATTTTTTTTGTTTTTTATTGCAAATTGATAAAAACTGTAGTAACCATAGTCATTATATGACTCGATAAAAAAAAAAGAAAAACTTGAGTATGAGGCCTCCTTTGAACTTTTTGAAAAGTCATATCAATTATCAAATAGTTTAAAAATATGAAGGGTTAATTGGATATTGATAAACTGAATTTGAATCATTCTCCTTTTTCTCTTCTGGTTTGCTTTATTTTATTCTTTTTTTTTTTAAAAAAAAAAATACAAGATATGAGTTATTATCTTCTTATTGTTTTTCGTTTTTTTTTTTTTTTTTCAAGATTTACGCGTTTTCAAAAAGTCTCTTGATCGCCCAAAATCGGTAGATCGAACAAGTCAGAGTACGGTAATTCAAAGCCTGTGAGCCGCCAGGTGAGCCATTTTTTTTTTTTTTTTTTTTTTTTAGGGATTAGGGTCCATGAACGTATGGACACTTACACCAACCTACCTTCTTACGCCACCCTAGATGGCCATCAGTCACCCTCTCACCTCCAATCCCAAC
>MU167316.1:45786-61731 GCA_015951145.1 Cronartium quercuum f. sp. fusiforme G11
TCTAGTACTAGTGTGTTTGGTCCTGTTTGTTAGTGTATTAAAAAAAAAAAAAAAAAAAAAAAAAAAAGGCTTGAATTGGTTGTGAATTCTTGATTTATTTTATTTTGATTTAATTTCTTTCCGTCGGTCTTTCTTCAGTTCGATTTGGTTCAGTTGAGTGAATTTTAAATCAAATTAAAAAAAATCTCAAGTCATGGTGAATTTGTATTTTTTTTTTTTTAATAATTCACAACTGTCCAAAATTTTTTCAAATTTCTCAATTTGGACTCGGACCTGAATTGAGAATCTCTAAACTCAGACACCCATAAAATCATAAATAGTGATCACATATCATCATCATCATCAACAGCTCAGCTCTTTCTATCTCTTTAAACAGCTTATCATCAAACATTTGGAGACTCAGAGGAGTGGGCTTGAGAGGGTAGAAAATCACTTTGATACTTTATATAAAAATACACTAAATTAAGTACATTGGAATCAAAACTTGTTTAGGAGTTGTTCAAAGTACACACCTTTCATCTTCACCTTCATACTTGAGTAGATGAAATAGTTTGGTATCAGTTTCAATCAAATCTAAATCTTGGAGAGTCCTTTTTTATTCGATTTATCATTAATGTCCAATAATCTTTGCACATCATAATTTGGATGAAGTGAAAGATAGAAAGTAGTCAGAGGGCTTAGGAAAAACAATACTCAAACTCTCATAGGCTGATCAAGTTAAAGAGAGAAACTCTTTGCATGTGTTGAAATCATCATAAGTACAATATATATCTGCAAACTGAAAGAAAAAAAAAACTGTCAAGTTCAGTTTGAGCTCAAGCTTGAAATACATATTAAAACTTATGATCTTTATCTCGGATCAATTTCTTGATCTTTTTATCATATTTTGCCTTATATTAAAGTGTGAATTGAAGGGACTATCATAATCTAAGAACACTAAACGAAATTGATCTTGCGTCGAAAATACCGATTGGTGAACATAATCCTTACAATAAATCTTCAATTTCAAGTGTGTACTATTTCGTGAAGACCCACCTACAAGTAGCTCTTGCTTAAGTGAACACAAAATGAATTCACCCAAGCTTGAAGTTGAAGCGTCGCCTTGCTTCCCGGTAGTAGAATTCGAATCTGACCGTTTTCACGTAAGATAAATAATAATAACGAATCAATTGTCGCGTTTGCGGTTTTGAGTATGTCTCAGTACGTATTATATTATTATATGGTCAGGGGTAAAAGAAAAATGTGTATTGCTCATCAAATTATATATAATAGGTTTTTAGCCACCACGAAACGAGCTGAAGCCAATGAGCCCAAGGGTGGAAAAGTGAGACAGAGAAAAAGAATGTAAACAGGAAGTGGATTGAACAATTTCCACACACACACACACACAAAAAAAGAAAAAAAAAAAAAAAAAAGGAATCCTAAACCTAGTTCACAAAAATCATTCCTTAACTCACTAATAGTAGGTCGATGAAGTGATGAGCTATCCTACCACAGTGTCCTTGGCAATTGGTGCTCAGTTTGTGGACTAAAACAGATTGAGGGGCATTGAGGGAGACTGAGGTCATCTCAACCCAGCCTCAGTCCTACCCTCATCTCATCTCATGCCTCAGCCGCTCTTGAGCCCCTTCAATTGCGCTGCTTCTGCCACTGTGATCATTCCTCTGATTCCTCTACTTCTCCTTCGCTGCTCAATCCAGCCACAAGTCATCAATGCAAATCATCCACCTCCAATAATTCAAACTCCACTCCCAAAGAAATCTTCCTCTACACACTACCACAAAAGATAATGTATCCCACTCAGAATACAAAGATAGATGTGTTACAAAACTCTATGGAGTCCAACAAGCATGAGAAAAATCCCCCTCCCCCTCAAAAAAAATGGTGGTATTGGTGCATGCTTATTCATTCTGCATTTTTTTTTTTTTTTTCATATTTTTTTAGGGTTCATGATCTTTGTTGTACTGAAAAAAAAAAAAAAAAAAAAAAAAAAAACCATGTATATCACTGCCAACATAGACATCTAGGACAAGCTTGTCCTAGATTTCCTCAGACAAGCTTTGTCCTAGTTTTTCCTTTTGTAAACAAGGAACATGTAGAACAAATCTTGTCCTAGAAGTTCTAGAACAACCTTGTCCTAGTAGCCTTTGTTGGCAGTGTATGGGATTAGCCATCTCTGATATCCTCACCGCTTCCAGGGGCAGGAACTCAAATTTAGTCCAAAACTAGAGGACATATCAATTTCACTGGTCTTCAAATGGTCATAGATTCCTGTTTTCTACATCAATATATTAATTGATTTTAGGCTCATCCAAAAGCCACATCTAGCATTTCCACTGTTTGTTAATCTCTCAACACCATAAATTCATTAATGATAGAGTCATTTGTCAAGAAGATATGAGTTGGCATTGATATCTCAATAGTTTGGTTGCCTTTGAAATATATAATGTTGGCCTCTTGAGAAAATTTTTTTGGAATAATAAGTCTGACCTTCATTTTAGCCTGGGAAAATTAATAATAATATCAATCCAGAAACAAGGAAGCTATCGCTGTTTTTGAAAAAAAAAAAGTCAATTCATGTCCCCGACTTTTGGACTAAATTTAAATTTCTGCCTCCGGAATTGGGGGCAAATATTACAGATAGCTCATCCCATGTAAATAAACCTTTTTTTGTTTTAGTACAGCAAATACCATGAAATTTAAAATAAACAAATATGAGGGTTGAACAAGCAACACCAGAGAACACATTCTTGAGAAAGTCTGAGAACAGGAGGGTTCAAAGAAAAAGTTTAAGTAACAGTATTGGGCTCAGGGTCTGATCTTGATTTGGGTTTGATGAAAGGAAAATGTCAAAGATGTCTTCTTTTCACAGATAAACACAGATTAACAACAGAAATATATGTACCTATAGGGTTCAAAGAAAAAGTTCAAGTAACAGTATTGGGCTCAGGGTCTGATCTTGATCTGGGTTTGGTGAAAGGAAAAGGAAAATGACAAAGACTAGGATAGAAAGATAAGAAACAACATGAGTCATAAGATATTAGGTGAGGATTGAAAAAGCAAAGAAGACATGCTATGTTACATAGCAAGCTTCTATGCGATGAAATTATGTTGGCAGTGTGGTGCTTGCACTGCAAGTGACAGCTAATTGCTACCAGTGTCAAGAACGATGAGTTGACCAGACTGCCCTTCGCCGAGCAAGCGCGGTGGTCTAGCATGTTCAGCTTAACCTAACCCTGGTTTGGGCTTTGGCGAAGCTGTGTACCCTACCTACGCCGTAACATCAACAAATCAATATAATTTGGGGAGCGATTTTTCCCTTGTTCATTGTGGGCTTCCTCAAAATTTTGTGTTACATCCCATTTTTGTATTCTGAATGAAATAAATTCTTGTTCCTAGTAGTGATATCAGGAAAAAAAAAAAGCTCAAATAGCTGAGTACAAAACGACTATATGAACCTCAAAAGCTTCCCTTTTCCATGAAACAGTTTCCTGTGACCCATCATCTGTCTTTCTTTGTTTCTTTTCTTTTCTTTTCTTTTCTTTTTTTTTTTTATGATTCAACTACTATAAAGATTTCATTCAAAATTTCTACATCCAAGTTCAAGCAGATCACAAAGTCAAGACAAAGCTCAAGCAAAGGTACTATGCAATTCAGCTCTTTGGTCTCAAAATGTTGGCGCCCTTAAGCTTGCGCTCGACTCAGTGACCAAGTCCTCTTCAAACCAAACTGAGCTTTGATGGATTGACTGATGAAACTTGCAAGTCACTTGTCAATCTCTGGACAGGCTTTATAAAGTAGCACCAAGACAATACTCAAAAAGGTACAAACTCTTTGTGTACCAAGCACCAGTACCAGGAAGAGAACCAAATTCAGTTTCAAGTGGCTCAAAGGTGTGTTTTAAGAATCACCTCCAATCTCTAATTATGGCCCACTTCAAGATATCAGTAACCTTGAACTTTTATATCAGTTGGACTGGATGCTTTTTGCTCAAGTGCTTTGAGCTGCCCAAGTAGGAGTTGTGCAAGGCTCCAAATGATGAACGACCATTAATCAATCACCTGGACTTGCTATTGTAGATATTCAATAAAGAACTTGGTCATTTTGAATAAAAGGAATGTAAATATTCCCTCTCTTAGCTTCATCTCTCTTCACTTCCTTGTTCATAATTTCCTCACATATGCTCGAGAAACGAAAAAAAAAAAAAAAAAAAAAAAGGCCCGAAAGCCCTATGAATCCCCTGATGAGCTTGTATTGCAGAATAAGATGGCCATTAAAGCATCTGAATGTATGCACTTGAGATTTCTCTCAATTATATTTGGTCTATATATTGCGTCCGGCTCCCCGAAAAAAAAAAAAAAAAAAACAATTGGCAATTTGATCATTTCAACACAAATACTTCATTACCAAAATTCTATGAGCAAGGAGAAATCTAGAAAAAAAATAGGGACCATTTATAGTCAAGCTGAGGATTTTTTTTTTTCTAGATTTTCAATACCAATCATGATGGTGAAGCATTCTTCTCAAAAACAACCAAACTTGCCTTGTAATTTTTTTTTTTTTTCTTTTTTTTTCAATTATTAAAGTGCAGTTATTTCCCTTTGTGTTTGTTGTGAAGATATATTAAAAAAATTATAGATCACTTTTCTTATAATAGAGAGAAAATTGTGAAAAAAAAGAAAAACAATTCTTCAAAAAGCATCCAATGCTTTTGATTAAACAATGAATTAATTAAATGAGTACCATCATGACCGTTAAACTCATAATAAAACATTGTGTACCAGATATTTCAGCTTGCTCTTGGTATTTCCTTTTTTTTTTTAAAAAAAAAAAAAAAGAAAAAGAAAAAGCCACATTTTCAAGTCTTAGTCTTCACATAATCCTTTGCTCGACTGGAATACGAGTAAAGTGATGTGAGATGATATGAGATTTACTGATTTAAAATGTATACATTTTGACAGCATTTGAAAATACTCACAAGCCATATTCTTTCTGCCCGCGTTTAATCTCCTTACATTTGTCTCTTCCGATGTCAACACCTGGAAGGTTTGAAGAAGTGATTCAGATGAACAATCATCTTGCTTTTTTTTTTTTTTCATATAAAAGCTTTGAAAGTACATACTGATTAATTCCGCTGGTACTTTACCATCACACATGTAGAGGATATTGGGTTCGGGTCCGTAAAGGCAATCTGCAGTTCACACAAGTTTATTTCTACATGCAATTAATCAAGTGGGCATCACAGGCGTGATGTGTATGGATCATAGAATTCTCTAGCTCACCAAGATAACTGTATTTTGTAATTTCTTCATAATCCATCCCATAAACACTGCAGGTTACTTTCTTGGGTGGTCCCGCTACAACCTTCTTTGGATCAGGTCTGTGAGGCTCCTTGTAGGGTTTACAATTTTTCCCTTGAAGCTCTTTATAGCCCGGAGGTAGATCACAATGATAAACTGTCACATTTGTGACATCTTTACTTTTTTGAAATGACCTGCAAGCTGACCAAAGTCAATGAGTGTGTTATAAAATTTAATGAAAAAGAGTACATTTCACCGTCAGTATCAATTTTTTTTTTTTTTTTTTAATTTCTTCAAAAGGTAGAATATTTGAATTTGAGATTGACCTATTCGTGTTGAGCCCACCCAGCCTAACGTATGACAAGTCTGAATTGCGGCTTTTACGTTTCCAATCCAACTCGAATAAAGAAACAAAACGATGAGTAAGCACCGCTTGTGTTCCAACATAATCAGAGTGGTGAGGTATATTTTACGAGCGCGGTTGAGGAATAAAAAAAAAAAAAAAAAAAAAAAAACTGATTAATTCTGTTACGCAAAAGCCGTAGAAGAAACTTTAGCGAGAGGTGTAAGGAGGAAAGTTGAAAAAAAAAAAAATTTGGAGAGAAAAGACGCTTGAAATTCTTGTAGCTAATATGAGATCAGTTCAAATAAAAAAAGAAAAAAAAAAAAAAAAAACAAGGAAAAGTTTCTAAAGTTACTTTTCTTATCAAAATAATCTTACTTTGTGATTTGAAATTTCAAGCATTTCCCTGTAGTCCTTGTAGAAATTTTGGAATCTATAAAATTGTTCAAAGCAGATGACACTTTTTCCTCGATGGGATGGGCTAAGGATGTTACGTAGGTGACGATAGCGGTGGGCTCTTCAAACTTTTTCTACTCAACCAAGCAGATCAGACTTTGAGCATGGGACATATAAATCAAAGCTGTCAATTAAAAGGCGCGTTTCCAAGCTGGTGTGATCTAGTGATCATTTTGATCTCTGCCTACCGAGGAAGGCTAAATATGCTGGCAACTTGCTACTGGGCATGCCTTCGTCCGACAGTATCCACTATATGGGACCTCCGATCCATCACCTCCGACCTCTGTATCCAAGACAATATTTTTGCTACCGTGCGGTTGTGTGCTTTGCACAAAGCAGTCAGATAAGTCAGCTTAGCTAAGCCCTTCTAGCAAACGCGTTTGGAAAAAAAAAAAAAAAAACGGAAGGGTAGTTTAAGAACACATGTGAGAGCGTGTGCTCACAGGAGAATCTACTGATTAGTCCTAAGCCTCTCTTTGAGGGAACACACGTTGGCTAGTAGGTGTGAGTAGGCAAACGGTGAATGGATCCGAAAAGTGAAGCCAGGGGATTCAAACCTGTTCGAGAATCCCAGAATCACAGTCCCAGCCAAAATTGAGACTTCAAACTTAACCAAGTCCTCTGAGCGTGGCAAGCGCCTTAAGTAGTGCGTGAGTGAGTCGGAGCTCAGAGAGTGGATCCCTGCTCAAAGGGATCAGAATCCAAGTTTCTTAGAAGCCTACGCATCTGATTAGCGTTCGACTTCGCTCTGCTTGAGCTCTTGCACGACTTGGTGGCACAGCATATGCCAGCTATTGAGAAGCTTTTCGGGATACAATAAGTCCGACATGGTGGAAATTCTATTCCAGACTCAATACAAGAAATATGCTGATCCATACTAAAGAATATTGTGCTACATCTGAATACTCAACATTCAGACGGGCTGCTCTTTCAAGTTATGGTGATCCAGCCTCACAAGTCAGCATTGTTTGATAACCAGGATATCAGTCCGGCAGACTGGGAAACAGTAGGTGCTATTCAACGAATGAATTATTGTAAGATGATCGGGGAATGAAATTGGCGGTACAGTTGCAAGCCCAGAAGCCACCAGAGCACAAGTTGAACGATGAGAAATATTAAAGATAAGGTGTAAAGATGTAAGCAAGCTGATTCGAGCAGATTTTCCGCGGGTGCCTAGCGTTTTGCGTAGCGAGCTGTCAAAAAGGTCGCACCAAGAACTGTAGCGATCACATTGGCTACTACGTAGACTGAGAATATACCAAGGTCTCTCCATCTGGTCTCGTATGTAACTCCGAAGGAATTCAAGTCTAAGACAGTGGGAATCAGCCAAGATCTATATGACAATTGAGTATGTCATCAAAATTACTCACACTCGTCACCGACTTTATAAAGACAATACTGGCACATATCTCTATTTTCAGGGTCCTTCAGATAGCCTGAAGTGGCGTTGACAAAGCTTCCTGCCCACTCAAAACAACTGTTTCCGGCTGGTGGCAAGAACAACACACTATGAAGAAAACGGCTGGTGAATCTCTGATGTCGACGTTTTAGGTCTGGAACATCAACCCGACAATTCGAACGCACAATTCTTCTTCGCGACACTGAATTGGCAATTCATGTAACGCATTCGCCAATGAACCCGAGACATATCGAGTCATTGGATTGATGTTATAGATCCCTGTTCCAATCCAATGTTAGAGCCTATGAGGTTCACCATTCAGGACGAAAGCTGAGAATCTCACAATCTCTCCAGAAAATTGGAAACTGCGTATGCGATCGAGGAACTCCACTAAATAACAGAACGGTAACAAGAACAGCCGGGTTGGCTTGCTGTGCAATAAATTCACTTGGCGACAAGGCAGCAATCGCCTGTCCTACTGTAACAGAGTATAGCTCTATCAAAAGTATCACTGGGTTCATAAGAAGCTCGTGATCAGTTGTGAGAGCGAGACGTGAAAAGTTTTTTTTTTTTTTTTTGAATAGCTGTTTTGCAGTTTAAGAGAGAGAGAGAGCGTCCTCAGATTGTATTATTTAGTGCACAAAATTAAATGTTTTTGGGCTTACAATTTTTTTTTTTTTACTTTTTTTTTTTTTTTTTGAACATTCAAAGCACTGACTCAAAAATGCGTAGCCCGCCCGGTTAGTTTCACGTTGAAAGCCATTCAGGAAGTACCACAGCACATAGTATACCGTGGCGCATGCGAAGGAGTAGGGTGTTTCAGCAACGAACTGACCCATTGCAAAAACTGTCGGAGAATACCTGAGAAAGTCCACAAAGGCGGGGCCAGATCAGAGACAGAGGCAAAATCGATGGAGATGGTAGCAGGATAGGACGTACATCTTCGAAGAGGACTCCCTGTTGTAAATTTCTCGAGCCTTGAAAAATACCGGTTGTACCTGTGTGACGATCTAGAACCCACCGAATAAATCAGAAAGCGTGACGAGCAATGAAAGAGGGGTGAGCCAGTAATGACGTACCAAGATAGGAATGACCATTCCTTGGAAAATCGAAAACAACCGATCACGTGTCGCCGAGACCCCATTCCCCAGATCGAGGAATGTAAGTCCGACTATCAGGCCCACTGAAAAGTGATTGAAGAGTCGAGTGACTTCATAATCCCCATTTCGATAAAAGCTGATGTTTGTACGTCGTATGACAGTCTTGAGCTGATACCAAAATGAAGCTGCGTCTGACGCATTCACACAAAGAAGTACGTCAATTGATCAAGGAAATTCATACCCATTTTAATGCACTCACAAACCATTTCTTTTGTCCTAGTCGGATAGTCTTTTTGATGAGCAGAAGATTCGTTTTCAAGTCTTTGAATCTCTCTTATGTTTTCGGAATGCTCGGTTGATTCAAGCCAGAGGTCAGCCCAATCCCGGGTTCCAGTCCCAATAGCTTCCAACATGAATTCTGTGTTAAAATGGCACAATTTCTGTTTCAGCTTTGATATAACCTAATCCAATTTTCCAAAACACAGTTTTCAACGCTTTTTGGAACCTACCTGCTGGGTTTCCGTCTTTTGGGCAATGCGCACCCTGTCTTTCAAAGTAAGATCGTATGACGTTAGAGTCCCGGCCGATTTCGCCAAAATACACGCATCTACCGCCCTTCTTCAGTAAAAGGAGTCTATCAAAATTTTCGAATAACAGCGCATTGGGTTGATGGATTGTACACCTGAGAAGATGATCGAACAAATTGGGATTGGGTCATTGTGGCCGGGAGAGAGCATGAAAAGATGTGCTACGAGTTGATTGGTAACTGACAGTATGGCTTGACCAGCAGATGCAAGTTTACGCAAGAATCGGACAATGTTATAGGCACTTTGGCCGTCAAGTCCTGATGTCGGTTCTATGATTCAAAATGAAAAAATTCAGTACATCTGCTGTCTAGATTACTGAGGTAGTCCTGATGCCTATTCACCGTCTAAGAATAGCAATAGCTGTGGCTTGGCTGCAAGCTCGACCCCAATCGTAACGCGTTTCCTAGCTTCAACATCAAGGCCATATCCTGGAATCCCAATCATAGCTGTAAAAAAAAAAAAAAAAAGGACACGCAAATCGATGAGTGAAAGACGGCAACAGAAAAAAAGAGAACACAAAACAAACCATCGGCCAAATCTTCCATCTCGAGCAAGTGGATGATCTCCTCAACATATGCATTCTTCTCTTCGATTGACACGTCTGCCGGTTGACGGAGATAAGCTGAAAAACGAAAAGCTTCACGGACTGTGGAGGTCCAATCGTGCATATCTTGTTGTTCGCAGTAAGCGGTCTTTCGCTGATATTCAACCCCCGGCGTCACACCGGATATACATATTTGACCACCCACAACACCCTACCATGTCAATAGACAGTCTCCCGAAATTATAAGCTAAGTCAACTTGATACATTAGAAAGGGTTGTGAAAGGAAAACAAACTGTTGTCTTTCGATTAGCCAGAACATCCAGAAGGGTTGTCTTGCCCGCTCCAGATGAGCCCATCAGAGCAGTCAATGTTCCGGGCTTGACGTATCCATAAATCTCATTGAGCAGCCTTTTTTGACCCCCAGCGAACGGGACGTCGTAAGTCAGAGCCTCCCAAGTCAAGGGCTGTCGAGTATGCATCATGTCAGATAAATCCTGGGTACAACTTCCGTTAAGACGTTGTTTTTTCTTTTCTTGTAGCTTCCTGTTGAGTTCCTTTCTCTCGGAGTTTTCCTTTTGAAACCTTTAGGGAAGGTTGAATGAAGGGTGGGCAAGATACACATAATTGAGCAGAATGTTTGTTGGGACTAATGCTCACACATGGATAGAAGGTTGACTGCTTCCTGTGAGTTTTTCAACAGCCACGAACAAAAGGCTCATGAAAACAACCATATAGCCAAACTGCGAAGAGAGGCCAGAAATCGGTGTTAGGATCATCCAGAAACCGATGAAGCAGACACACCTACTATAATTCCAACATTGCGCCAGACATCATGTTTTGAATAACCAAACACTAGCCGAATGTAGTCTTCCCCTGCAGTTGAGGATTGTCCTGGCATTGAACCAGGAAGCCTACATGCTTGATTGGGGCCTACACCAGCTGGGTAATCTTTTCCTCGGGGTACAATCCAAGACTCGTCGCAGGCGCTGCGTACAAAGTGTAAAAGAATAGTTCACTGACCGTTTTCTGTCACGATTTGATTGAACTCGCAACATAAGCTCACAGATCTAATCTTCCCAGCTCATTCCCCATGAGAGCAGAGAACGTGTAGCTAAGTGGGTTGATACGGAAAACCCATCGCAATCCTTTCGGAATTGTGCTATATCAAGGAGATAAAATGCAGCCATTACCGCCGTGAACTGTTCCTAATTTAAGAGTAGACGCCATACCCTTGAGGAATCTCGTAGCCACAATAAAGACTCATGAGTATCACCACAGCACTGGCCATTCGAGAAGCTGTGTCGTAGCTGAAGGAGATGGCTCCCAACAGACGAAAAAAGACGTTCAGACTGAAATATCCAGCATAAATCAGAAGAAAGCAGGTGAAGAACGCTCCGGCTCCCCGATATAGACCGGCGAGAAGGTAAATCTAAAGACAGCATAGTCAGTCACTTTTATACTTTTCCAAGAGAAAAATGTTTTGATCTACTAACGATTGTGGTGAAGACAAATATCTTTGGAAATGAGAATGGAATCTCGGCAATAACATTGGCAATAGCATGCGAACCAGGACGATAGAAGCAGAAATTCGCCTGTCTACGAAGGATTGGCCGGCCCATCATTTGTTTCGGAAGCTCAATGAGGGCTATAGGCGAATGATCGTTGGTGAGTAATAATCCCCAGAGCACGTCATCAAGACAATCACAAACCGACCTATGAACACATTAAAGAGCATGGCAACAAATAAAATCCCTTCTCGTGTGAAAGCCCCCTCGGACGTATTAGGAAGATCATAGAACAGGCTACCGACAACAAAGGAAAGTGTCATCGTTGAACCCCACTCAAAAACCCGACCAAGTCGATCTTGTAACATGAGCTGAACCTGACGTATGATCAATGCTTTTACTTGCGAAAAGATAGAAACCGTATAGGGAGACTTTGAATGATCAATGGTTTTCAAAATTACTTCTTAGCTGATTCTTCTGCAGTTTAAAGACAGGCTTTGAGAGCTATCCCTACCTTGGAGCCACTGTTCGTACTCTTGTCTTCTTTGACGGCTGCGATAAATTCTAGCTGATCTCTTCGTTCGCGAATACAAGACTTCTTATAGTCAAGCATCTCTAGGTTCATTCTGATAAAAGTGGTGCTTTCAAGGTAAGCACGCTCCATCTCTTCGGGCGTCTTTGGGATCAGGTCTACAGCAAACCCTTCCTCAAACTGTCTTTGATTGGTTGAATCTGTGCAGCCCGTAAGATAATCAGCAGTCGTCTGGCGCGGAAGGTCCTTATATCCAAGTCCTATCATGTAGGATCGAGCCTCATTTGCCGGTCCAAAGTAGACCATCCTGCCTTCGTTCAATAACATGACTTTATCGAACTGATTGTAGATTCCTTCGCCAGCCTGATAAAGCGTCACAAACATTGTTGTCGATAATACGTTTGTGAGTATTCGAAGACTCTTGGCGTATTCTAATGCTGTATTAGCATCTAAGCCTCGGGTAGAGTTGTCCCACGATAAAACACATGCTCGAGTCGCCAGCATTTCTGCTATCGACACCCGCTTTCGCTCTCCGCCTGATACACCTCTCATAACTGAGTCGCCGACCACTATAGGAAAAGATGAAAAGGTGGATCAGGCCAAAGGAACAATGAAGAGGACAAAGAATGAATCGAACTCACAGGTGTTTTTGGTATGGGTGATCCCCAGCATTTGGAGAAAGACATGCATGACCTTTTCTATGAAGATCTTTTTGGTCTCTCCCGGAAGGCGCCGCGTAGGTGTTTTAGTTGATAGAGCAAATCGGATCGTTTGAGCCACTGTCAAGGTAGGATGATGGTAATCATCCTGCAAGATGATAAAAAAATTTAGATTGACCACATTTGTAGAACCAGTAGCACCTGAGCCGGGTTGTTATGGATTGGGAGAAAACCAGCTTAAATCACCTCGGGGTTGTACACACACTCGCCCTTGAACTGTTCGGCCATCACATCAGCCGAGATACCGCTGTATAGAACTTCGCCTTCGATCTTCATGTAACCCATCCGTTGGTTCGCAATGACTTTCAAGAAAGTGGTACAACCGCTTCCGGGTCTACCGAGCACTAAGCACATCTGTCCCGGCTTGAGAAAACCGGACATGGGATACAAGATACGCTTGGTTTCTGGCGCAAAACGTCTCTTCAAGTGAGATATGATGGGTGATAGCAACAATTGCTTGAGCACAAAACTAAATGTACGAATTTCCAACTTGATTCCGCCGGTGCCAGTAACAGAAAGCTTGTCAAAGACCACACCCAACTCCTTGTGAAAGAAGCCAAGATCTTTACGCTCTTCTGTGGTTCCCCGCTACAAAAACAAACCGAAACAATGAGACAAGCGAATTTGGTCGAAAAGAGAGAATCGTAAATGGAAAAACGCACTAAATAACTCAACAAGTCGAAAAGCTTGTCACCATGATGATCTTGGCTTTCTTTATCTCTGACCCGGCCATCTGTCTGATTGTGAGCAAGATGATGTAACCTTTAGGAGCAAGATAGTTTGCACTAGTCAGCTAAACAAGCCGTAGCAAAACTTTCAAGTTACAAGCGGTATTTGACTTACGATGCCTCACTGAGTTGACGGCATAATGCAGCAAAATTCTGCTCTGCCGAACAGACATCAACATGTTGACTAGCCGTCTGTTGAAGCACTTCTACATTGTCCGAACTGATCATCTCGGCTTTTGAAATTTCATAGGAAGGCATCCTGCCTGCCCTGAGGAAGAAGACTGAGATTGAAGTGCAAAGTTGAATGTCGTCACGAGGATACTAATGGCGATGACCCAACGCGGGTGCCGTATCAATCGTGCACGAGGCAAAGTTACGTGCAGGACCAATAAGCCTAGACATCTTCACGACGCTCTGGAGTCGGGACTATACTGCATACGTCGAGAGCCGACATCGAGCGTGGAAGCGGGCGTGGCAGGGATGTATCGCGCACACGTCCATCAACATATCTCAGTTCAAAAATCAAACTTTGAAAGATTTTCAGGTCAGAGCAAGTCACCAATTGTTCTTGCGTCTCTTATCTCTGTCTCATCGAAGGATTGGTCTCGTCAGATTATAACTGCGTAAACCGTCTGTTTTTACTTGAGCTGATGCTTCATTTGACCTCCAACTTGAAAGTGTCATCTTTTCAAGCAAAACCTAAGGAAAACCAAATGATTCATGCCCTGTCAGATGTGCCTCAACGATGCCGTGTGAGCCGGAAAGACAGACTTTGGTACAATTTTGAATGAACTTCTGATGGTGCAGGCCGGAAGCTTACTCTATAAATAACAACAAATTTCTTCGCATTATTCGCTCCAGGCTCCAGGTTTACAACACAGTACAGTAGCCGGTCGAAGCTCAGCGCAGGTAGTCTATAAACGAAGGACATTATCACGCCGCCATCCGTATGCTCAGCTCTAGATGCATCATGTATGGGGTGAAAACGGCCTTGAGAATCGCCAGCCTGTTACGAGGATTGGTAGAAGTGTTCAAGAAGTGGTCTGATCTGACGAGAAGTCTTTCCAAATCAAATCGAACCAAAATTGTGAGAAAACATTAACGGTGACCCCCGGGGCTTTTCCGGCCCCGGAGCTGCTGAATATACAGGATCCGGTACACTCGGGTTCCATCGCACTCTCCTCAACTTTGGTCATCGATCAAACCATCAACCGAAATCGTCCTCAAAACACAAAACATGGGTGACATCGAACGCCGGCCACCAATCTTCTTGGGATCGTTTTTTCTAGGTCATCCTCGGTCCAAATACAAACCTTACGATCACCAATCTGCCCTTACAGCCGCTGCCAAAGCAGGCGCATACACAGGAGTCAGTCTCCATCGCACCTTTACTTCTCTGGACTCCATTGATCACTCATCTGAACTACCTATTCATTACTGCAGCTCGCTGGGACAATACTTGGCGCAATCCATCATGGGGTCATCTCTCCTACAGAAGGATACAAGGGTTACTTTGCTAATGTGACCAAGTTTGGTGCAATGGCTGGTGAGCTTTAACCATCGAC
This sequence comes from Cronartium quercuum f. sp. fusiforme G11, assembly GCA_015951145.1. Lineage (NCBI taxonomy): Eukaryota > Fungi > Basidiomycota > Pucciniomycetes > Pucciniales > Coleosporiaceae > Cronartium > Cronartium quercuum. The sequence goes on from MU167316.1 coordinate 60,566, forward strand.
TGATGTCTTCCCAACAGATTGGATCTTAACATCGTGTCTCAATTTCCCATCAACTTCTTCAGCTGCGGTCGGGTTCACATACGGAGGCGTGGCTACGACAGTAGCTGGGTTGAGTAGATTACTCTGTACAATTTGTCCGAAGAATGACTCATTCGATGCCTCTTCTTCTCCCTCTCTAAAGGCTCCGGAATGAGGACGATCCATGGAATGCGGCTTCAGGAGGATGTGCTGCCGGATTCCTACTCGGCGTTCGAGCAGGACAGCTACCGATGGTCAGTACCTCCGATTCGCTCATTCCATCGCCTTCAACTTACTCATGGCCTATTTGCGTTCGTTCCTCGATACACGCACACCTCTAAAGGCTCTCGGAAACTGTGCACTGTGGGGTACAGCAGCCGCTGGTTTCAATTACGCTGGAGCCACGCTTCTTCCTGCTCACATCAGTAAGAGCAAAGCAGAGCAACAAGCTATGCGAGTCGAAATCATTGGTGAACCTGCTAAAGATCCCTTGCTGGCGCAATGAATCGTACAATTTTCTTATGCATACCTTATCAGTTGCAATTGCTTTGTCCTTATTCACTTCTTTTATATATCAGTTCTGAGATTCATAGATGCCTTTGGATATATACCTTTTCTAGACACAAAATAGCAAAAAAATGTAGAGCATGTGAGATTGAATGAATGCTATTGAGCTGAATTTTGGGATAAGAATGCGAATTATACATGAATTATCCCACTTATGAACAATAATGGATTTTTGGACATACCCAAGAACCCTAGGCCCAATCCAAAGATTGAAACAAAACAAAACAAAATGAAATGAAAAAAAAGTGGCAAATTTTGAGAGTGGTCAGGCCTTCCCTGACAGTTATACAGCCTTCCGAGCTCAAAAAAACAGCAGAAATAAAGAAGATCACAGTACAAAGGGGATGTTGAGATTATGTTTGTCCCTGCCTCTCAGCACTATAGAGTGATGGGATAGGAATACTTTCCCTCACTCTAAAATTTAAGTGGGAGAATTTCCATCCTCCAATCCTGAACAAGAATAGGGAGTGGGGGATATGGGTGTAGGATGCTCACTCTCCAGAATAACAGAGGTAGGGACTATACCGATTCTCTCAACTCCTGCTCAAAGTTCTTGGGGGTTAGAAGGATGAAAAAAAAAA
>MU167316.1:62231-75629 GCA_015951145.1 Cronartium quercuum f. sp. fusiforme G11
TTCACCCAGAGCCAGCACATGAGCCTTCCCTTTATGCAAAGTAACTTCTCTTTCTTTTTGCTCAATGCACCATGCACTGAAAGGTGTGTACTGTATGCCTGTGTATCACTGCACAGTTCACAATCGTTCATGAGCTGACTTCATGATGAACCTGGATCAGTGACTTGTATTGAATGGACATGAGTAACAAGGGTGGGCTTGAGCCCTTGGGCCACCACCCCCCAGACACTAAGGCACTGGATTTGAGAGAGATTCTGAGGTGATTTCAAACATGACACCGTGTGCTCTCGTCGACGAGTCACCTTCATATGGACAGGGTGGGTGAAGTGATGTAATTGCTCTTTTTTTTTTTTTTTGGCTTAGCTGATGGATCTGAAAAAAAAAAAAACCCTGAATAGTCAACCAAATCTTCAACAAAGTTTTTTGTAAACATCCAGCAAAGGTCGCAAAACCTAAAAAATAGCTCTTGAGAAAGGAATCAACTCCCAACCTCCCCAAGACCTTTTTTTTGAAAATATATATACACCCCCCCCCCCCCCCCCAAAAAAAAAGAGTTTTTTTTAATATACATATAGATTTCTCTGTTCTCACCAAAAAAGAACTATAGGATGATGATGAAAATGATGATAATTTTGATAATCAAAAAGAGAAGAAAGGAAAAAAAGTTTCACAAGTTTACCAGCACTTCAGAAAAAAAAAAAACCCAAACCCCTCCTCCTCCTCACCCCGAAAAAAAAAAAACAACAACAATCAGAGAAAAGAGAAAATAATGATGGATAATGGATGATGATAGATGATAATAAAAGATCAAAAAACAAAAAAAAAAATAGTCCCCTTTATTCCATTATGACATGAAAATACAATGAAAAAAACCATAAAAAACAAAAACAAAAAAAACAAGTGATACAATATAGATATAAGGAAAAAAAGTCAATCAATCCGAACACCAATTCCCACCTCTCTTAACATATTTCTATAAATTTGATAAAAATTAATTAGCCAATCAATCGAAAATAGAAAGGGGGAAAAAAAATACTGACATCAAGTAATAAACCTAAATCAGTAACCACAAATCTACAGATAATTATAGAATAAAATTCTGAGATCTTTTTGAATTTAATCTCTAATGATTTATTATTATTTGATAAATTGATTAAATGATCATCTATTTTTTCCAAAGAAAAAAACAACATCTTAATGTCAGTTTGAAACTCATTTTAATGGCATTTTTTTTTTTTTTTAAAACAAAATATATATAGATAGTTACCAATAAGTTGAGATTTATTGAACAATCTTGAAATACTTTCAACATAAACAATAAATAAATCAGAAGCACTACTAAGAAGAACAAAAAATCAGTAAACAAAAATATATTGTTGCTTTCCAGAAAAAATACAAACTTTCTACCAATTGTAATCCTATCAATACCTTTACCTAATCTATTAACAAATCCATTGAGATTATGAGTATTATGATGATTCTTATGCTTTCCTCCAACTACTACTCCTACTGGATTATTATTTTGAAATAATTTTCCATTATTATTTAAATCAGTTTGAAAACTACGGTTTGAATCACCTTTGAAACCTAAACCTAATTTTTTGCCTAAACTAACTTCAATAGTTTTTAAAGAAATTTCAAAATTTTCGATTTTACTGAACAAATTCACTTCTTTCAAATCTTTTAAAAAGATTTCTAATGAAGCCTCTAATATTTCAATTAATTTTATTTTTGTTTCTAAATTTTGAATTCTTATACCAGTTTGAGTCCATAATTGTTTTGGTATATATAATTTATTGGTCAAATATCCTCCATTCGATATTGTATTCCTAATTAATTTCATCAAATGAAATGGTTTTCTGATAGGTGTAATAGATTTCATTTGTTCATTTATTTTCATTTGTTGATTTGTATTAAGATTAAGTGTTGCATTGGAATGTGCATGTGCATATGTACTTGGTTTGAATTGGGATGGATTTGTGATAGGTACTGAAGTTTTTCTTAAGGTAGAAGGTAATGCAGGTGGATTTGAATTTGATGGAACGCGTTTTCCAGGTTGTGAATAAGCTCTCATTCTCATTGGAATCGAAATCGGTACTTGAGTTGGTATTATCATGGACGCATTGGATGGTCTTCTATTCACTATGTGAGGTGTAGGTAAAGGTGGTGAAGGATGTGATTTGATGATCGAGACTAATCCAGGTGAATTCGCACTACTATCTGTTGATTTATTTATGAGTCTGGGATCTAATTCAAGTGGTTTAACTGATACTTTCTTATGATCATTAGAAGAAGAAGAAGAAGAAGAAGAAGAGACTAAGATAGTAGTGTTATTGATGTTTTTATGGTTATTGGATAAATTTATAGGTTCTATACTTTCACTTCTTTTGTTCAATCTATTAGATGGTCTGACAGGTGATTTAAGTTCATCATCAATATGAGAATGATTACTTGGTTTAATAGAAGATGAAATGCTTGTACGAGTAGAAGTAGCCAAAGATTCATTAGATTTATTTTGTTTACCCAGTCCAGATCCACCTGAAACGCTACTAGAAGATCTATCTCTATTAGAACTTTTCATTGTACCTAATTTATCTTTTTCTTCTTCTCTTGCTGTTTTATCACTACCGAATGATCTTCTAAAATTAATGATTGAATCTTCTTCTATTGTATTTGGAATCGTATTATGATTAGACAAATTTAAAATGGGGGTTAATAAATTTGGTGATGATGATGTTCTTTTTTGAGAATTTATTCTTAGTGGTGATTTTGGTAATGGTGATGGCTTTGATTCTGGACTATAATCATCTAAGAAAGATTTCGGTAAATTATTATGTGTTGGTGATTCGGCCTAAGATATGTGGGAAAAAAAAAGATAAATGTTTTTTTATATGAATGATGAGTTAATTATAGACGAATAATATATAGGAGATTGATAACTTATATCTTCACTTACAGGTAAATTATGTGATGAATCTGTTTCAATTTGATGAATCATTTGATGATTTCCAACATGTACAAGTTCAGCTTCAAGTTCTCTGATCCTACTAGCATAAGTATTATGCTTCATTAAAGAGAATTTGAATTAGATGAATCCAATCAATATGTATGTATATGATAATAAAAACTTACTATACCGATTAATCTGTCTTCTTCTTCAGATCTAGCTTTTTTCCTTTTCTCCATCCTTAACCTTTTCTCGTGCCATTTTAATTCTCTATCTTTTAATTTTTCTTCAATTTCTAATCTTCTTTCTACATTTTTTTCATCATTTAATTTATTCCAAATTTCTTCAGACCAAATCTTATCTTTTGCTTGATCTCTCAATAAACTTTCTAATTCTTTTTGTTCTCTTTCTAACCCGATTTCTTCAATCTTTTCTATGACTTCTTCCAATAATAATACAGCTTGTGTGTATGCTTCTATGGCTTCTGGTATTTGTAATGCAGTATCCAATAATACGGCTGATTGTGCTTTGGCTAAGGCTATTGTTAATACAGTTTTAGATGGATGTTGATTTGATGAGGCAGCATTTGAGCTGTCGAATCTTTGATGATGATCTCTTAATTTGATTGAAGTGTTTGATGTTTGTTGATATGGATGGTGATTAGAAGGTGTTGTTGTTGGTGAGGATGTTAGTGATTGATCTTGATGGTGTAAGAATGATGATGATGAGGGTGGGGGTGAATCTAGATTAGAATCGGATGATGAAGTCATGTATAATTGAGGATGGATGGATGAATTTGATGGTGGTGGTGATGATGATGATGATTGTTGTTGATCTTGATAATCAAGATAAAAAGGAGGTCAAGTCAATGATTAAGTGAGATAGATATTGTGTAAAATCCATCGCTTACTCTGATTGAGATCGATCTGAGTGGTGGTAGTGTTAAGGTTGGATGTCGATGGTAATCCTGAATCGAATGATGGTAATAAGGTGGGATCGATGGATGATGATGATGATGAGGTATTCCTGATAGCTGAACCTAATCTGACACCTCTACTAGGTTTCTTTCTTACCGTGGGTGAGATCGTTGGATGGATGGATGACATCGAATCGAGGATGGTCAAGGTGATGATGGATGGTTTGATGGATGGATGAATGGATGGATGAATGGATTGGAGTTAAAATGGTAGAAACTGTCTCGAATGAAAAGTAAAAACTGGTTTAATTCCATTTAAAATGTTCAATTTAAATTTGATTGGTAATTATTTTAAGACTTCAGCCCATCCAATTTTAATACGGATAAAAAAAATAGACTCAACTCGGGATGATGAGAAATTCAGGTACTGATGTCCCATTTAATTAATCAAACCAGGCAAGTTCATATCAAAATAAAAATAAAATAAAAATAAAATAAATTGGGTTTCATTTAAATATTTCTCATCTTCACTTTGTTTTTCTTTCTTTCTTTCTTCTCATCCCGTCTTCCAATTCTCACACATCATCATCATCATCATTATCATCAATTATGACTGAACAAAAAAGAAACACATTTATATTAAATCCTGATTCAAATTCTATACAACAACCTATCTTTAATCATTCACCTTCTTTCATCTTAAATTACCCTAATCAACCTTTACCTCCTCCTATTATCACCCATAGAAGATCTGGTACTTGTAAATTCTTTAATGTTGGAAAAGGTTTCGGTTTCAGTTTAGTATTTTTTTTTTTTTTTTTATTAAAGCTTTCATATTATTAATACATTGGCTTACTATATATATATATATATATTTGTAGTTCAGGATTCTAGACCTGATGAATTACCTATCATCGAAGGTGATCCAGGAAAAGATAGTTGAGTTAAAATTAGATATATTTCATCATTCTCTTTTCAAAAACAAACTGATTTCAAAATATTATTTTTTCAGTTTTCGTACATTTCTCATGTATAGTATCATGTCAATCAGCATATAAATCATTGTTAGATGGAGAATCAGTAGAATATATCTTGGGTAGATCAAATAAAGGTTTAGCTGCATTAGACATCACAGGCCCAAATAGATTACCTGTAAAAGGTTCAAATCTTAAAACTAATCGTTCTCAAACTATGTAAGTTTTCTTTCATCTTTAGATTTTATATATATATATGTATATACAGAATTCATATTTGATCTTTTGTTTTTGTTTTAGTCTTCATCCACCACAATTTCATTCGATTCCATTTCATTTTCCTTATATACAACCAACACCACCACCCATGATCTCATATAATCCTATACCTATATCAACTTACTCCCCTAATTTAATATTTACATCGAACAATCATCATAATCTATCATCACCTAATTTAGGGGTAACAGGTACAAGATCACCAAAAACAAATAAAGAAACCAATATATCACCTACATTTGATTTAGCTGTTGGAGGAACTAAAACGTCTAACTCGATGAGAAGAGAATTAACTGATCATGGTAAAACTTTAAATCCTTTGATGAACCATAATCATAAAATGACTAGAATTAATTCAGCACCTGGTTCTAGAATTGGTATCGGGATCGCTTGGGAAAATCATCATCAAACCATTTGGAGTCCACCTGGTGGTGGTCATAGAAAAGTTAGTCTTAAAAGTGATGGAAGATCTGATGAAAGTCCTAATTGGAGATCTCCTATTGGAAATGAGATTATGACTACTATGCCTAAGATTCTTGATTGATTATCCCTTTTTTCAATTTTTTTTTTTTTTTTTTTTTAGACTGGACTAATATGTCTTCATTTCTTTTATTATCTCTTTTCCTTTATCTATGTATCATTTTATCTTATGTTGTTGTCATCTCGTTTTTTTGATTGTTATCAACAATATGTATCATTTCATTTTCTTCTAATGTTTCTTTTTAATCGTCCATCATTCATTTTTTTTTTTCTTGAGAAAAACAGCCTTTTTTCTTTTCTTTTTCTTTTTTTTCCTTTTTTTTTTTAGAGTATTTACATTCTCGCTATCTTTCTTGATCTTGAAATCTGTATATGTAAAACTTGTTGAAATGGAAGGAAGGAATGGAATTTGTTTGTGTTCTTATAAGATACAATTTTGTTTTGTTGGTCGATTTTTATTTTTTTGAGCGGTGGAATTTGAGAGAGAGAGATTATATATATATTTTTAAGTTCAAGGGAGGATATTATGAGAACAAGGCAAAAAAAAAAAAAAAATAGATCATTAGTGTTATTAATCAATTGATGACTTATGAGATTGATCTTGTTTTGTTTAATCATCCTGGAAGTTTTTAAAAGATCCTTCATTTATATTTTCAAAACAAGAAAAAAAGGATTAAATCCAAAAAAAAGCAATTTTTTTCAGAATCCCCAAAGTCTAAAAACTATCCGAATATGATTCCTTTTCAGATTTTTTTTTTCTATTATATATATATATATCTATATAAAGAAACTGTACAAGAATAAGTATATATCGGAAATGTTAGGTGGTCAGGGTAACTAGTAGTTTAAAGCTTCATGAAGATTTTTTTTTTTATAAAAGGAGAAGACCAGAATGTTGTATAAAATTATTTATCAATCAATAAGTTGAATGAACCATTCCTCAATAAAGAATGGTAGGATGGTCAACCTTGGTTATAGGCCCTTTTATCCATCAAACAAGTTGTGTGCACTGCCAACATAGTTTCATCGCATGGAAGCTTGCTATGTAACATAGCATGTCTTCATGTGATACTATGGACCATTTTTCAAGGCCCCTACCTAGGAAAATAGACCTATTGCATCGCATCTTGGCCTGCTATGTGACATAGCATGCCTCTATGTGATGCAATTTTCTTGGTTGTGTGTAGAAACGTTCCAAGTGGAGATGCACAAAAGGGTATAGCCTTTCCTCAAATATATTCTTTTATTCCATCACTTCAGGTTGCATGGCTCACATTTCATTGCACAGCTGTAGATTCCACTTTGTATCAAACCACTTATAACTGTGATAGACATGGGAAAGCATCAGCCATTTCTCTTCTCCTTCCCAGTTCTAAGTAGTCTCTGATAATTGTGAGAAGTGTTCTAGGGAGGATGTCTTACTTGATGTCATAGAACTCGAACTGCCAGGCACCAGGTCTGAATTTCATACTCCCGACATGGTAGCAAAGCTTTTTCCAAGATCATTGCTTGATTGATAATGGTCTAGTGTTAGGCTGTGCGGTGCGCGGTTTTGGTATGCACAGCTCAAGCTGATTGGCACAGTGTCAAAGTCTATGCTAAGTGCTCTGAAGGCATTACTTATCACTTATACAGAGCATAAACAATGAGCCTTTGTCAGCTCAAAACCCCTACCCTCCATCCAGAAAAACTGTTACTGCCTTTACATAAAGTATTCCTGTGCGCGTCTTTTCAAGCCTCAGCATCACTCAAAGCATGCGCTACAATGGAAGCAAATGGTGAGTTATTGGTAGTCACCTCTTGCAAGCTAGCTATGACTACCAAATATTGATATCCAGATATTTTGACCTCACTTTGACAGAGAAATGGAAAGGATCTGTGAAGAAACAAAATAAAATGGTTTCAGAATGGCTTCCAGACCACAACACTCCATACTGTGAATCTGTGACTGATGTTATTAAATATTTGATTGGATGGATCAACAAAGAGACACCCTATCCCTGTAGTCCAACCCTTGTCGAAATTTCAAAACTCCCTCAAGAATTGCCATCTGTAATCCTTGATGATACCCAAATATTTCAGTCCAAACTAGAGCCTGAGGCTATACTTGAGACCAACACTAAACTTCCTCCTCGACAGAAGGCTTCGTGGTTCCAACACAGGCAGCTATTCCTACATGAACTGGCAAGCTTTGGAATTTCAAGTGCAACACTCGACTGGAAGTGTTCACCAGAATCACCTTGGAACTCTGTTATTTTAGCGTGTGTAGCAAAACACTATGAATGGGCAAAAAGCCGAGGCGCATTCTCCATGTACCCAATCAACATTGAACATACCGGCAAGCTTATGTGCTTAGGTACTTTGGAACGATGGCTGTGAGGGCATACAAATGAAATGTGTAGGACTTTGAAAAACCCTCATCTGAACTCAATCCGCAAGAAATCGCAACAGCAAAGAAGTGTGAGCTTACAGAGAATGATTCCGATCACAAGTCTATGAGCATCATAGTGAGGTGATGCCCGCTGTAATCACCATTTCCAGGCTTCAGAAAGCTCTCGACGCCGTACAGCATCTGTATGAGTACGGCTTCGAAAGGCTTCCGCAATATCCGCACCGGATGGGGGCTTCGGGGATATTTTGAAAGCGGGCGTGCTTTAGTAATTGCCATGATTAAATGCCTTTGTCAGTACAATTACCCCAAAAAGAGACAAAGGCATTACATCATATATCTGCATAGAAAAGAAATGATTCACATTTTGTCATGAGATTCAGGATATCTGATTTTTATCCCCACATGTTTTTAAATGAATTAAATTCAAATTGAAGTTAATAGATCTGGTGACAAATTAAGGAATTTGAATGATTCTTTTGAAAAAAAGTGAGTTTTATAAGGAAGAGAGTAGATGTGGGACGTGGTCAGTTCAAGTATTCTATTACTGAATCATGAATAAAGAGAACCCAAACAATCTTATCAAAAAAGAAAGAAGTCCTTCAATTGGTGTGACACACGGTGGGGAGAGAAACGTTCCACATGGCCTACAATATACCCCAGGTGATGACTTACACCAAAGACCAGACTGAATATACAAGGCTAACGGTAATTAACAAGAGAAAGAACAAAAACAAACAGAGGTCACTGTCAATTCAAAAGAAGAATGATTCAGTTCCTCGCAACACTGTGATTCAAGAAAAAAACTGACCCGAAATGGTGATGTGATGTTTTGACTATGTACTCATATTCACATCATGTTTTAAATTTTTCTAGATAATTTCACTGTTTTTTGTTGTTCTAGTGTGAAGTTTGGATTGAGTTGATAGCTTTTTTCGACAGTTTGTAAAGTTCAGCTGCATATAAAGAGGGGTACGTTTTACAAAGAGACTGATCATTTTCTCGCCCAGACCGAGTTATAACCAAACAAAGTCCGGCGACCTCGGGTGAACTGAACGATGACTTCGATGGGTCTATAAAAAAAAGAGTGCGAGTGCTTTAAAGCTCCATCGTCGTGGGCTATATGATATATACAACTTCAGTCGCATCGCGGCCTCTCATGAGACCAAGGCGCTGGTTGGATTATGAAGTCAAGCTTTGGTGAAGTCGTAGAACTCTTGGATATTTGAATATGTCACAACTTCGCTACAAAAGTCTACCATACGTCCTCTAAATCATTTCCCTTAGAAGCCTAGTGTCTTAGCCTTGACCAACCCATAATGTCAATCATCCTCGTTGGGTGACCAATGTCCCTTCTGGCCGACAACGACCAACCCATGGTCTTAACTCATTACCCTAACTTGGTCTAGTCTCAATCTCTTGTTCTCTTTCTTTGTGTCTTTTTCTCTTTTTGGCCTGATCTTGTAACATACCCTGCGTGGTACTTGAGTCGAGAAAGTGTACAAAATGTGTATAAATAGTGTTCCTTTCTGCGATGACTCTGTCTTTCTTTTTCCTCACTTTGTCATCGCCCTACACTAACCTCAAGGTGTGTTCATACTATACCTCTGCCCTCGAGCAGGTACTTTGACATTTCTCTTGTTTCTCTTGTAACTAGTGCTATCAAAATACTGACCACCGTTTCATCAATCAATGCACAGTTTCAGGCTCTAACCATTCTAGTAAAACAGCGCTTTGGAAAGTTCGGCATTAGGACAACTGGAGGTGTTTGAGGGAGATCCCAAAAAGGTGTGTTTACTGGTATATAATGATAAACACCATCCCTCTCAATCTGGTTCTTCATCCGATCAAAGTTTAGCAGGAATTTGTAAATACGTATCATCCTTGCGAGATCTCTTTATCTTCTCACCATTCAACTTGAATCTTACGAGATTATTTAAAATAATTCTCGTACTTTTATATTTCCGCTTTTTCTTGTTCAAGTTATGTTCAGTTTGTTAATTTTTTAGTCCTTGTTATTGACTTCCTCCAGTAAAATATCATCTCCGAATTTAAATAGTAGTGCATTCGCAAAAAAAAAAGAACCCTAAGTTATTTACATGATCATTCAACATGCGTACTTTCATGAAGCTGGTTCCTTTAACTCAGCTCATCAGCATTGTATTAGCGCATTTTGTCAATCAGACTTACGTATCTAATTTAACGCCCACTTACAATTCAACTTCAAAATCCACAACCAACTCAATAATGTCAGACTTCCTTCAACGCAACGCTGAGTTTGCAGAGAAAACTAATTCGAGTGTTTTTCGGGCCGCAGAGGAAGGTCAAACTCCAAAATTACTTTGGATCGGATGCTCGGACTCCCGTGCACCTGCGAACACTGTGATTGGTTCAAATATAGGGGAAGTGTTTTTGTATGTAAGCTTAAAAATATTATTCAGTTTCCATTTTGTTATTAATCGCTTACTGATTCATACTTGTTTGTTCTTTTTTTTATTTGAAAAACCAAAAAAAACAAAAGAAAAATGTGGCCAACGTCTTTACACCCACCGATACTTCTGCCGTCGCCGCCGTTGCCTACGCTGTGAACGTTTTGAAGGTACCTAACATAGTAGTAGTCGGGCACACGCAATGCGGAGGTTGTTCGGCAGCTATGAGTGCAGCCTCGAGAAAGCCTGGAGCCAGTTTCTTGCCCGGAACACAGCAACTCAACGAGTGGATCGAGCCTATTCGGATCCTCGCCATCGATGAGCTTCGTAGGAATCGAAATGCGGACCTCGATACACTTATTGTAGCCAATGTCCGTCAGCAATTCTACAATTTGGCACGTCACCCAGTCATACGGGCCGCCTGGGCTCGTGGGCAGGCCTTGGAAGTACATGGTTGGATTTACAACATCAGCACTGGACGAATTCAAGATTTGGGATTGACACAAAGTGGACATTGATTAGTTGGCTTCCATTAGTAAAAAGTTGAGATGTTTGTGAAGATCTCATTGGACAACATTTCATATTTCATTGCTTTGGTGCCACTTTTTCATCTTCTGATACATTTATGTATGGCCTGGAGTAGTTTTTTTGAGGCTGAAAGCTTTTATATATATTTATATTGTCACAACTCACTGCGAGCGATAGCAAAGAAAAAAAAACAATAACAGCGCGAACAGATAGTAAGAATATCTTTAACAATGGGCAAAATCCTATACGTTTTATTTTTGTGGACTTCATCCGCTACACTTCAGGGTCAGAGCCCAGCTAATCTGTCAGCCCCTGAGTACTCAGCAAGTACCATGGGACTGCAAAGGTATTGTAATTATAAGTATAAACAACTCATAGCTCAGTTTCAAGAGCTATACAGGATACAACTTGTTGTAAACCATAGCCATAAAATGTGATGGTAATAACACATTATTACCAAGATAGTTACACATACAAAGTTAGGTTTACCTTCTACTGAGTAAATATGCTCATAGAGAAGGAAGAGTGAAGGCTCAGAATATCAAAGGAGGACCAGACCTCCTTGGACACTGTCCCCTTTCTGAATCATCATAAAAATAAAACTCTACAGTCTGAATACCTCTCTAGGATATTCTGGACTTTCTTCTTCGGAGATTCCTTAATCACTGGTTAAAATATACTTAACCCTGGTGATTTATTCTCTATCTAGAAGCAGTCTAGTTCTCCTCACTGGTCTTCATCAAGTGTTTTATTTCTCTGTTCATCCAAGGTTCATCACTAGCACCTTTCCTCCTGGACCCCCTCTGCTCCATTCTTGCTGAAGGGTTCTCAAGAAGTGTAGCACAGGGGTAGAGGATAAAAGCTGAGTGCACCAGCTTCTAGGTAGCACAGGATATAAAAGAGCTGTGTGAAGCCCAGCTGATCCAGTATATGTCTAGTTCTTTCCCTAGATAGGATCAGTGCTCATCTGGCTCTCAGGAAAGGTTCCTGAGGTATTTGAGCTGTAGAGGAACCCACTTTAACCTTTGGCCTTTGTGCCCACACCTTTTCTCAGACCTGTAGTGAGGTCACTTGCCAGACAGAAGCAAGTGGCTCACATAATCCTCCATGAGGAAGGACATACGTCCTTCAATTTCGTTTGGGCCCTTTACATACTTGCAAGAGAAATTTTGTACTGCTGCTGCGGGCCCAGAGTCGAGCCCAAGTGAATCCCTCCACCATGTCACTAGCATTTTGAATTTTGACGCCGAATTTATTTGATCGGTGTCAATCTTGTGCTTGAGGACATCAAAGTTACTGAGCAAAAAAAAGTGGCATATGCTCATGAATGAATGAAAATTGCTCAGTCCTACCTTGCTCCTACCCATAGAAATACTCAATTACAACCAGTGTCCAAGAAAGTGGGCAGCAAGGTTCATTCGAGAACTAACTTGTACTGATACCTGATACCCCAGGTCTCTTGATTTTGCAGTTACCCGTCTGTAATCTCATTTTTTTATCTTGCGGTTTGATATCACTGATCGTGTGTGCATGTGCCTGGTTCTTTGACAAAAAGGTCCTCCACTACTGTGAAAATGATGGACAATCTTTATCGCTCACCCAAAGCAAACTTCGCGAGAGTTTTATCGGCCAGTTCACATGCTGGACATACATTTATGACCCTGGCAGTTCAAGTTCTATGACATCAAGTAAGACATCCTCCCTAGAACACTTCTCACAATTATCAGAGACTACTTAGAACTGGGAAGGAGAAGAGAAATGGCTGATGCTTTCCCATGTCTATCACAGTTATAAGTGGTTTGATACAAAGTGGAATCTACAGCTGTGCAATGAAATGTGAGCCATGCAACCTGAAGCGATGGAATAAAAGAATATATTCGAGGAAAGGCTATACCCTTTTGTGCATCTCCACTTGGAACGTTTCTACACACAACCAAGAAAATTGCATCACATAGAGGCATGCTATGTCACATAGCAGGCCAAGATGTGATGCAATAGGTCTATTTTCCAAGGTAGGGGCCTTGAAAAATGGTCCATAGTATCACATGAAAACATGCTATGTTACATAGCAAGCTTCCATGCGATGAAAATATGTTGGCAGTGACATACTCCGTTCGACATCTTTTTTTCTGCAAACAAATTAATTGAGATTCAACACAATAGCGCAGAGTCGAGTTATAATGAACACAAGGTTTTCATACTCCATATATGCTTGGTTTGAAGAAATGGTGGAAGGTGGATCTGAGTAAGAAGGAAGCTAAGGCGCAATTGTTGGGAGACAAACTTTGGATGTTTGTCGAGTTTGATAGGTGCTGAGGGTTCAAATACTCACTGCCAAGATATTTGTATCGGATGGGCCTATCCGATGTTCTATCACCCCGAGATATGTGATGCAGTGTCAGTAGGATTAGGTGCGATGGAATTACACTGCAATATGGTGTCAGAGCATTAGATAC
>MU167316.1:75729-87722 GCA_015951145.1 Cronartium quercuum f. sp. fusiforme G11
ACTGAGATTGGCTGGCCGCGCGCGGACCATCAGTGAAGAGCCGGTGACACCATTCATTGAAACTACTGTACCTCGAGCGCCATCCCGTTGTGGCCCACCTCCGCATGTTCCCCTGTCCCAAATTCAGTTATTGGGGAAGCATCGATACTGTAAGTTCGGGACAGAGGAACATGCGGAGGGACAAACAACAGAATGATGTAAAACCTCTGTGTCCTCCGGCCCTCGAGATAAGTTCTCGCCAGTGCCACAGTCGTGCCCCGAGTGGACCCGGCCCCGGGGCCACAACAATAGTATCGCCGCTTCCCTCATACAAGATTGTATTCTTACCTCGATATACGAAGATTTCAGAATGTTGTTACGATTAAAATCTATAATCTCTTTACGAAAAGAAAACAAAAAGTGAGGAATGAAACAGAAGAATCCGATGAAGAGAGACTCTTCTGGGAGATTCATACAAGCTTAGATAGGAAAACAGAAAAAGGGAAAATAGGGACAGGGACGGAACGTATCAGTCCGATCTGCGGCCCGTTCTTTAGGAACAGCTTTCCATGACACCATGTGGGCTCTGATCCAGCAGCAGTTGGACTGTAACAAACTCAGGATAATGTGGGATTCATGGCGCGAGTGTTGTGCCGGCTGCGAGGCGGCCCAAAGCACTCGCTTCCTGGCGCATGCAAGCCACTGGTCATTCGTGGACGGCAAACAAGGATAGCCATTCTTTATATTAAGAATCCATAACACGAAGGGAATCTACAACAAATACTGCCAAGGTAACCCAGGCGCATTTACGTACCCTAACTACCTTGCCAGACACTTTATTTAGAAGTAATTGGAACGTATTAGATGGTTTCATTTCGTATCTGCCCTTCAGATTTCCATGGACAACGTCACTGGTTCGTGCCTTACCTAGATCCCTACAAAGGTCGCCTCTCTCAACTTCCTTTCCCGCAATTCTCAAGTGTGGCAGCTCTTCATCCCACAGACTTATTGTTTTTGGTCGTCAAGTTTTACCTTCTCTAGTAGAAGCTGCTCGACCTTTGAAAGGGCTGAAGCTCAGTCGTTCTGCGTATCATCCTCATACCATTCAAGCGGTCCCCTACATTCTTTATCTTCCAGTTTTGAAGTACTGTTCACGGTTTCAAAATCGAACAAGACTTACGATGCGAGTTCTGGAAAACTCGGTGTTATTATTCTTATTACTGGGACTTTACTCTCATGGTATGTACAATGTCTCCCTTCGTGATAAAGCATGTGGTCGAAAAGAAAAGACAGCACAGCATTTAAACTTTTTGCCTTTGGGCTCAGTCACGGCTCTCCCTCTTACGTATAAACCCAGGCACACCAAACGCGATCCTATGCCGAGACCACAGCCGGTTGTACCTACCAAGGGGAAAGTCGGGCAGGGTGGCCAGAGAATGACGGTCCATGGGTCCTTCCACTTGTAAGTCATATTATATGACCTTCTGCATGTTACCTCATCATATCCTTACTTTGACCAATGTGATCACCAACTTTTAGGGAGCCAAATTGGCGGCCAAAGAAGGGGGCGGATATGATACATTCTGATAAATTCGGAGGGTGGTACGCGACACTCAACCTGGAGGACGCGCAGAAATGGGACACCGGTCCCGTCCAAGAAAGCTGATGGAACGGGATGGACTTTCGGAAACTGGCTCGCGACATTTGACCAGGAGCAGGCGGGGTCTTGGGGGGCCAATTTGTGAGAGCCATCGGAAACTCTTGACCATCGGCCATAACCCTCAACGCTCTTCACAAGTTCTTGCGTATCAACAACCTGAAGCCAACAAAAACATCTTATTCACTCAGAAGCCCCCCTTCGTAAACCGAGTCTGTGAATTGCACCTTTTATGGACTAGTGGTGTATGAAAACCTTGTATCACATGGTTAAACCTATTGACTCTCTTCACTTCTTACATATCCAAATACTTCTATGGCTTTCGTTTCTTTTTGGTATTTATTATAAAGTCTATGCACTTGCACATTTCACTGTTAAAAATCTTCTGATATCATAAAAATCTACCATGTGATCCTTTGAAAGTATCTTTGACAAAGTGGCTTTTTTATTGTATTTTAACTATCACTCAAGCTGCAAGCCAATTTAACACACAACTGATGTACCCCACCAGTAAAGTCCTGTTGGCTGTTCCAGGGAAAGGTGTAGGGCTAGCTCATGGCTCTTAAAATTATAGACTATTATGAATGGGGGTGTTGCTGTTCATAATGATTTAGATTTGGGGGGTGGAGATGAGAGTTTTAGATAGCTGTTTGTCAGTAATTTTTGCCCACACCCAGTGGTTCTTTAGCTGCCAGGTGTTTATGCAGACTTTAGCAACAAGGAAGAAAGCTTGAGGGTTGTGGAGTATACTTTTGTTTGATCAGACTTGAAGTTGTTGAATGTGGTTGAATGTGATTTGGAGTTGCACTGCCAAGATATTTGTATCGGATGGGCCTATCCGATGTTCTATCACCCCGAGATATGCGATGCAGTGTCAGTAGGATTAGGTACGATGGAATTACACTGCAATATGGTGTCAGAGCATTAGATACCGATAGTAATTCCATCGCACCTAATCCTACTGACACTGCATCGCATATCTTGGGGTGATAGAACATCGGATAGGCCCATCCGATACAAATATCTTGGCAGTGACTTCTACAGTTGCTTTGAGTCTTCAAAATGCCTGTATTACTCAACGCTCAAGTGCTGGAGACCATGCACTCGGTTGAAATTTAATGCACCCTTCCTAACGCTTTACATGGTCGGATTGAGAAACGCCTGTGATGCCTGATCAAGCTCCAGCATCAGGAAGTTCGAGCATCCAACTTGCCTGGCGACTCATTAGGGGACAGGTGTACAAGCTGTGTACAGTGAATGTACCCAGCCACTTATATGTTTTCAAGTTTCTTCTTGTCATTCATTTATTAACATTGTGATTCTTGATGTGAACCAGAAACTTAGGTGGCCAGCCACCAAAATGGAATTCATTGGGGTCTATCTGACATTGGTTGAAATTTTTTGTGTCCCAAGGCAAAGTATGAAGAAGTATGGTAAGATTGGTAAGTGTGGGAGAGGCTTGTGAGGTGAATTGAGATGGTGTCATATTCATGTTGGCAGTATAGCCCTACAGGAACCCCCAGTCAACCCCCATAACAATCTACCCTTTAACCAAAGAGGGTGGACTCCTATCTCCCCAACCCTGGCTGATCTCACATAACAATCATGCCTGAGAGTGTTTGTATGTGAACTCAGCATTCAACCCCATTCCCAAACCAGTGTGAAGCCTATTGGGAGATGCAATAATGTGCACTATAAGAACAAAAAACAATGCAAGTATGCCTTCATCAATCCTCAATAAATTTACCATGGCGGAGGCCATCTCACTATCTCAGGGACATATCCCACGAGAGCCACTGGTGACAATGAAATTCCGAACTAGGTGTGGGAGTGCGCCTGGGATAAGGTTGGAAGCCATGTTTTCCACCTATTCCAGGCCAATTCCATTTCGAAAGATATCCCTACTCAATGCACAGTCACCCTCATGCTCATGATCCCAAAGCCAGGGAACCCTGACTACACCATTGCGGGATCTTATAGACCTATAGCTTTCCTAAATACCACCAAAACGATTTTGGAGAAGATCATGGCCTCCTTTATGTCATCACAAGCAGAAAGACATTCTGTACATCACTTACCCACTATGGGGGCCGGGGCAATAGATCCAGTGAAGAAATGCTGGTCCACATGCTCTCGTGGATCATACAGCGATGGAGAGCAGGCAAACTTATCACAGCTATCTTCTCAGATGACACTCTGCTTTCACCTTGGGACACCACCCGCCCTTCATCCACACCTGTCTTAGAATCAGACTATGTTACACTACTCTAGCCAACGCTTCCTGTCCCATTTCAATCCTACCCACTTAACCACCAGACAGCTTGTCCCCTTCAGGAATAAGGGGAAGTCTTACCCATTCAACCGAACACAAGGCACATAACGGGTTTCATCAAGGGTTAACTAGATTCGGTTAATGGTTTCTTTTTTCAGTTTCCTCATTCTCTTTTTTGTCCTTTTCTTTTCAAAACTTTGCCACAGTGTGGCAACTATTTTTGTTTCTGTTCATACTATGCCTAAATAAGGCAACAGACCTTTTTGCAGTTCTCGAGGACATCCTAGACTTCTGACGAGTATAAATACTCGAGCTTGTGTGCAATGGCTGGTGTTCTTTTTTTTCATCTCACATTTTGTGCTCATTTATCACTCGTCCTACTCTGTACCTCTGCCACTGCGCAGGTACAGTCCTCATGTCTTTTTCTCGAACTGTGTGCAATCATTGCACTGACTTTACGTCAATAGGTCTGTTTCTTTTTCTCTTGTCTTACCTATATTTTCTCTTTTTGTACAAGTTGATTTTTTAGTACCCGCGTTTGAGAGAGTTCAAAAGAAAGTTTTTTAAAAACCTGGAGTATCAGGTGGTAAGCAAACAAGTTGCAAAACAGGCTATGTAGCCACTACAAAGCTTGAGAAGCTTTGAGAGGGAATAACACACCTGGCACAAGAGGCACAGGGGATGAGGGAAAGAAAGATAAAGAGTAGTAGGTGTTCTGATAGAATGGTTTGTAAGTGCTGAGCAGAAGATTTAGAATGGAGAAACTGAAAGAGAAGGACTCACAGATTCAATTCCGATAAGGGAAAAGAATTGGTCATAGAGTTGAGAGTTCTGCTACATACACATATACTAAAAGGTGGGTTGCTTGAGTTGCGAGTTGACCTATTCCAAAGGCAAAAATGACCTCGAGTCACAAATTGACTCATTCCCAAATGGGAAATGAACTCAAGCCATATGTGGCTTATTCCCTAGTTCTTCCTTACAACATTCACGAGTCATGAGACTCATTCCCTGATAGCAATGCAACGCATCTGCCGCGGGAACAGGTGCTCATTCCTCATACGTAACCGCGAGCATAGATACTCATTCCACATGTGAAGAACACAAGCTTTATAAGGCTTATTCCATACATGCAGCTTCAAAACAGCCTTGGTACAAAGTTCCTGGGTTTTGCTCCAAGACAAAATAGTCCCAGGATTCCCTCGTAGCCAGAAGACCTTGACACATGGGCTTGTATATCATACCAGCACCTCTCAAAGGTTTCACCCCAAAAAAATCTCTATCCTCTCATCAGTTCTTGGCACTAGATCGACCTACATCAACTTCAATGGGTCCTAGTAATCAGACTTTAAACTCAACCACAGGCTGCCTCAAGGATCGCCCTTATCCCCTCTGTTGTACCTTCTATGTTACAACTCTCTCCTCTATATCCCTGATCACCACTCAGATTCAAGATCTCTATGCTTTGTAGACAAAACTAAAGTGTCAAATTTGGCCAGAGACACTCACAAGCTTTGCTGTTTAGAAGTAGCAAATGGCTGGCCGGGTGTAGTAGGCATTTTGTTTAAAATCTTCGAAGCATTTGATAAGTTCAGATTAAGTAATGTAGAGCTGTTAATAATAGTTTGATCTCCCTTGTTGTCCAAGTGGGGAGTTGAAGATGAAAGTGAATTAGCTGTAGTTTCAAAGAACTTGCCTCACCAATCTTTTTGACCATGTATACCCTCCCAATGAAGATTTTCCGTGGAAATCTGTTCATCTTTGATCCACAGGTCCAATACATTCACACAGAGATAAACCGAGTTCAAGATTGCCTTGTTATAGTTTCCAGTCAGCTTTGAATTCATTGAAGCAGTGAGTGACCAGGAGATTTGGATGGCTTTGGTATGAAATCAACACCTAGATGATTTGAGATGGTGTTTCAAAGAAGGAAAAAACAATTTGCACAGGACAAAAAAAAAAAGAAAAATACTAATAATAAAAAATTTCCTTTATCAAATTGTCTTTCAAGCCACTTGTAGATGGGTATGACAGCATCACTGCAATACTGATTTCCTTGAGTTGTGATATCTGTGTAAATGTCAGAAGATTCTTACAAGGAAATCAAAATCCAAGGCTTTCTGACACCCAAGCAAAAGATCATTGCCAATCAATCCATTGGATGAAACCCTTGGGTGACAAAGGTTTCATCCAACAAAGCCTCAGATGAATCAATCCAAAGCTATTGGGCAGCACTGCCAAGATATTTGTATCGGATGGGCCTATCCGATGTTCTATCACCCCGAGATATGCGATGCAGTGTCAGTAGGATTAGGTGCGATGAAATTACACTGCAATATGGTGTCAGAGCATTAGATACCGATAGAAATTCCATCGCACCTAATCCTACTGACACTGCATCGCATATCTTGGGGTGATAGAACATCGGATAGGCCCATCCGATACAAATATCTTGGCAGTGCAGGAAGTGCATCAAGGTTGGTGTAAGTCAACTGAGGGAGCATGTTTGTTGCTTTTGCAAATGGTTTGAAAATCTAACCAGATAGGCAATCAATCTCCATCTTGCCTGGCTAAGTGAAAATTTGGAGGTTTTTGCATATTTTGAGCCTTTGAGGTCAATGAATTTCTTGAACTAAGGACCTTGCTTGATGGCATTGAATTCCAACTTACAGCAGGTATTGAAATTTATATAAGGCCAACCAAGCTTGGATTCCACAAGTTTTCAAAACAACTTCCCCCCCCCCTTTTTTTTTTTGGAGTCTTTGTGATGTAGGAGATAAAGCTCATGAGTCAAGTGAGGGGACCATGAGCATCAACATCATCAAACCTTCCCATTTCAAGTAAATCAGCAATGTTAACAGAGCAAGTCTTGCCAAGGTTTTATTTTTTTTGAAAACACCATTAGACCCATGCATTCAACAAGATTTTGACAGAAAAGCAGGGTTTATGGTAAAGACCTTGGACACTTGTGCCACAGGAGCCTTGAGGTTACTCTCACCTTATCAATAATGAAGAATGGATAACTGAACAACTTTTGTTTACTAATGTTCATATCACACCTAATTAACCTATCTCTGAATGCTAAACATTATTGATAAAAGAAAGAGAGATGTGAAAGAGAAACTGCACAAAGGAATGAAATATAATTAAGAGTTTTTTGATTGAAATTACCTGAAAGACAAGCAGGGTTTGTGGTACACACCTCAAACACTTGTGCCACAGACACCTTGAGATTTCTCTCACCTGATCAGTAACGAAAAATGGATAACTGATAAGGACAAGAGACTACAAGGATCCATGGGTCTGTCATTGGATATCTTGTTTAGTGGTTAGGATTTAATAAAGATATAAACAAAGTTAAAATTGTCTCAGATTACAGGTATGAAAGGAAAGTGAAGTGCGAATTTTTACTGTACTCTAGCTGTACTCTAACAGATTGATCACATGCGCCACAAATTCAGATAAGTTTTGCTTGTTTTGAAAGAATTCAATCTGGGATGTATTCTCCTGTACCACTGCACGTTTTGTTGAGACTACCAAAATACAATTGAATTGAACAGATGCATCCAACTCAGCTTTCTGGGCTGTGTGAATCATTATTTGCTGTTATAGTACAATAACTTTTACTAGTGATTCCAAACTTTTTGATACATTCTTAGACATGAGCCTCTGAATTCACCACACTCTTCTGCCCATCTATTTGTTGCATGCAGAGTATAACTTTTCTAATCTCAAATTCATTGTTGATCCACTGTGATGTGATTTCAATGATGGTAACTTTCAGTGAAACAGTCCATTTGTCTGATATCTCTCTGCTTGAGCACTACCGATAAAAAATCATAGGACAAGACTGTTCTAGGAGTCTGTAACGGAAAAAAATCTTTCCGATGTTTTCCTTTTCTAGACCAGAAAAAGGTAGCACAGATATAGACTGAGGAAACCTAGAACAAGCTTGTTCTAGTAGTTTTTGTTTATAGTGAAGATATCCTTTGATGAGACTACGGCAGACACAGGAAATAGCTTTCACACCCCTCAATACACAATCAGAAACCACAAGGAGAGGAGAGAAGACGACTAGGCCACAAATCTTGAGGAAATTGGTGAACTTGATGTGCTCACTGACGGCCCATAGAAATTTACAATTGATTATGAGTTTGATCAATTGATACTTGATATACTTGTGAGCGAGCTTGAGAAGCTGAATCCAACAAAGAAATGATTAAAAAAAATTAAAATGGAAAGAAAACAAAGATTGAAAATGATTTTTGACAGAAAAAAATACCTGTTAAATGGTGCCACTTTCAAAGAAAGCTTGGATTGAACCTCATTGAGATGTAGTCTTGGAAAAGATTTGGTGACGATGCTTAAGGTGAAGGGTAATAGCCGTGGTGCTATGAGTTGCCTCACAGGAATCTCTGCTGCACACATCAGCAAGATTACAAGTGTTTTAGTTACCTGGAAGATATATATAGCTTTTCCATTGAACTTCTTGGTGTTTTGATACTTACAAACCCAAGACTTGTGATTCTTGGTTAGTTTGACAGAGGCTGAGGTATTTGATGAAGGAGAATTTGAACTAAAGCTCTTTGGAGAAGGAGTATCTTCAAAATCTGACAAGATTGGATTTATAGGTGTGGGAGTGGCCCACCACCAAGAAAATTGCATCGCATAGAGGCATGCTATGTCACATAGCAGGCCAAGATGCGATGCAATAGGTCTATTTTCCAAGGTAGGGACCTTGAAAAATGGTCCATAGTATCACATGAAGACATGCTATGTTACATAGCAAGCTTCCATGCGATGAAAATATGTTGGCAGTGTGGTCATAGCAAGCTAGGGCCAGGGTGCTTGGGTGGCAGATCGGGTGTGGTTTTTTTGGATATGTGGAAGATAATCTGCTGTATGCACCCAGATGCTCAAAGAAGATCTTCTTTTTCATACAAATTAGTAATGGGTTTTGATTATCATCAATTCAGGGGTTTATGGCTTCCTTTCTCTTTTTGTTTTCAAGTGCATTTTTCTGGATTGCATATTACCTTATCCAAACTGGTATAGGTGAAGGAGACCGGTACACCTAGAAGGACACAGCCATTTAGTCAAAAATAAGAGTCTCTGTTCTTTTTTGGGATACGGTAATAAAGAAGAGAGTCGGGCTATTGCGCCGTGTCAATCTTTCACAGTATGTGCTTTTGCGATTTTTGCTATAGACTCTTTTGGGATTTTTCTTCAAGGTTCTTCTCTTTTTCCAAGATTTTTCTTGTGGCCTTCACAGAACTGAGCGTGCTATTTTATAACCTGCCCTTAGTCTCCTAGCCTGGGGTCAGCAGGTGCCACTGGGGAAGATGATCAAGGGGTTTCAATCTGCATTAGAATAGAGGAATAAGCACACCAAGTTTCTGGCTCAACCTGTCCAAGTGAGGCAAAATATGCGATTTGGGTTGACCCGGTTGTAGATGCTTTTGGACGGAGGTTTCAAGCTTTGGAACAGCGCTATGATCGGTCATAGCCAGGGACAATGACCACCCCTATGACCCGCAGTAAGTCATTTCTTTCATCGTGGGTTATGTGGGTGACAACTACGCATTCTCATTCCGTCCATATTGGACACCTTTCTTATTTAATGTCACACCCCCGGAGACTTTCCTGGGTCCTTTATCAACTCATTCCATCATCACACCTACCTCCAACATGCCTCGCAACCTCCCCAAAGTGGAATATGGGAGTACAATGATATGTACATACTTGGGTCTTCAGCAGGTCAACCTCATGAAAACATAGCATGGAAGGGTCTACTCAATTTAATGGATCCTGATCCAGCTGTCAACCTTACCTGCCGAGGTCCAGCGTTCCGAAGCGAAAACCATGTAACGGGGGTGTGTCTACCCACATTTAAGGCTATCTTAAGTCCTCGCTAGGACGAAAGGCTTACATATTTGAATGTAAAACAATTAGTTGACCGACAGGTGATATGTTGTGGACTGGGATGTCACCCAGGTATCACAACTGCGACACAGTCGGTAGCAGGGATCTAAACCCGGAACGGATCACGAACTTGCAGATTATCATTGTTGAAGTCCACCTCCGTCCCGGTTCCCAAAGTTCCACTACTGACATTCGGAGTTTGCGTACTCGCTGCTTGATTAGGCAGTGCCAAGTTACAAATGGATTAGGAAAATAGAGAAGATAACGTAGAGTGGCGTTCAGGAACGAGATTACAAAGCCTTGCGAAGGACCCTTGAACGGCTAGTATGAAGGAGACCTCATTCATAAGCATAGCCCTCTGTTACCAAGGGTCCAGTTCCTCCTATAACTACATGGCAGGGCCTAGCGGAATCCGGCTACAACCAAAGTACTTGCTTTTGATAAATTTTCAAGTACCGTCTTGAGTCAAGGCTTTTGTGGCGTGATGAGATCAAGAAAGCCGAGCAGGAAGGAGTTACGACTTCAAGTCACGAGAGCCAGTCGATTTAATGAGCTTGCAGAGTCGATACGGTCCAGGTCAAGGCTGTGAAGTCATCTGAGTCGAATCTTTTCATTAACGACCGGCGAATCTGTTGTGAAGACCAACCACAACAAAAAGACATTTAATGTAGAAAAGTTGTAGTACTGTACCAATAAAACCTCAATCAGGGAATGTGGTGAAGAATCTCAACAGAATAGCACTTTTCTAAAAAAAAAAATTGACGACCGGATTATCCCAAGCCTATTACTACTTGCGCCATCGTCAATCGTAAATGGAGGACCCTCATCCGCCATCCAGACCACGTCTGAGCTTGAATCCCGACTGGGAGCACAAATGAAGACATGCGTGTATATAGTGATGAGGCACTCAAACGTCCTTTAAAGGTACTGAGGACTATAAAACCACCATCTGAAGCACGAGTCTTGCTTTTCATCCCACGAATCACTCTATCAATCAAGACACTCTTTAATATTATATTTCACTCACTTGTACTCTGTCCTATTCTTTTCTTGGACAGAAACTTTTCTCTAAAGCTCCTGCAACACATCATGCATCTCAGTCTTAGCTTTGTTATGGCCCTCTTTGCGGGTGAGCATTTCATTCTCTCAGGTTGAATGTATGTTTTTTTTGGCTGATCATGTTGCGCTTATCTCATCCAGTCACTGTCTACGCTTCGTCAGTCGAGCAAACTCAGTAAGTTCTTCTATCATCCTTTGAAAGTCGACTATGTGCGCTTCAAACTGAGTGCTTGTTTCACACTTCTCTAGAGAGATGACACCGTCCAAGGCTACCAAAACCTGGGGTACCGACTTACGTGGCGGAGCTGGTTCTGGATTCCGTCAAGAACACAGTCTTCGCGGTGGGGCCGGCGGTGGGATAGGAATCAGCGGCGGTATCCCTGGCTTTGTCCAGCTCTGCCACGACTTTTCCGGCTTCCAAACAAAGTGCAACACGATGGTACAAGCCTTTCAAAGTTCGCAGGTTCAATTCGATGTGGCCATCAAACAATTCGGTCAATTTTGCGACCAGTTTGACTCACTCACCTTACGACTGACCACTATCAGCTCTTTCAAGGAGATTCAAAGCTCAACCTATGTGGTTCGTGCTTGTCATGTTGTTTTTTCTTTACCTAGTCCTTTGTGCTTTCGCTCATTCCAAACTTCTTTCCGATAATGTCAATAGAGCCAGTTCCAGAAGATTTTCATCGATTATACCACCTTCACCCACAAACTCGCATTGATTATCCAATCACGTTGGGGCGCAAACTTTGGCTTCTTTTCATGTCAGCGAACCTCATCATATTTTATCATATTCCAATTTACTAACGCGTACTCCTTTTTTTAGCGGTCTTCCAACGGTACTGCATTGACTACCAACGCCTCTTTGGGGTTGCCGTCTCTGTTGGTATTAATGTCTCAACTGTTCTCTCGGGCCTTCACCTCAACCTCTCGATCTTTTCGTTCATTGGTCTCAACCTGCAAGGTCTGATTGGGCTTGACGGGGCGACACTCATTCACAGTCACGGCGTACTTGGCGGAGGTGTTGTTGGCCTTGGTGGTCACGTTGGTGGTGGTGTCAGCGGTGGGGTCAGTGGTAGGAATGGACTCGACGGGACCGTCAGT
>MU167316.1:146302-165899 GCA_015951145.1 Cronartium quercuum f. sp. fusiforme G11
GTATCTAATGCTCTGACACCATATTGCAGTGTAATTCCATTGCACCTAATCCTACTGACACTGCATCGCATATCTCGGGGTGATAGAACATCGGATAGGCCCATCCGATACAAATATCTTGGCAGTGCTGGGGGGTGGTGGCCCAAGGGTTCAAGCCCACCCTTGTTACTCAAGTCCATTCAATACAAGCCACTGATCCATGTTCATTATGATGTCAGCTCATGAATGATTGTGAACTGTGTAGTGATACACAGGCATACAGTACACACCTTTCAGTGCATGGTGCATTGAGCAAAAAGAAAAAGAAGTTACTTTGCATAAAGGGAAGGCTCATGTGATGGCTCTGGGTGAAAAAAGAGAACAATCAGAGAACTAAAAAAGTTCTTCATCTGCTCTTGTTGACAAGTCACCTTGATATGGACAGGGTGATAGAACATCATCATTGATCATACTTATTAGAAAAGGGTTTTTTGTTTCTTTTTCTTTTTTGACCAATCAATCAAAATCAATCTAGGTACACATACCACCTCAAACACTGTCACTCACCACCACAACCATCCTCACACCGCCAAGAAAATTGCATCACATAGAGGCATGCTATGTCACATAGCAGGCCAAGATGCAATGCAATAGGTCTATTTTCCAAGGTAGGGACCTGGAAATGGTTCATAGTATCACATGAAGACATGCTATGTTACATAGCAAGCTTCCATGCAATGAAACTATATTGGCAGTGTCACTTACCACCATCACCCTCCTCACTACTCTCCCTACCCACCAAGGTGAGTCCACTTATGATTATTATTATTATTATTTCTTTTTGAAATAGAACTGATTACCTACTTTCATTTTATCATCATTGAATTAGTTTTATGTTTAGTATCATTAAATAAATTTTTTATATCATCAAATAATTTTACACAGTTTATTTTAAACATTTGAAGTAAAACAAATTGAACTTATGAAGTAAAATGATTTGATTTACTTCAAATGTTATAAAGATAAAGGTTGTAAAGAATTTCATGATTTAAAATGATTTCATAATAAATTAAAGTCATCAGCAGTTACAAAGCTTACAAAAAAAAATTAAATTTATAAAAGATTAAAACCAAAAATGATTTGATTATGAAATAATATAAAAACTCTAAAATAATATGGTTTGAAATAGATTGATTTAAAAATAGCTAAATAGTTTTACTTGATTTATAAGATAGTTTGATTTAAAAACATTGGATGGTTTGATTCAAAGGATTAAATAGTTTGATGAATATATTTTAGTTAAAGTGATTTGATATGATTAGTTCAAGGGATTTGATTTGATTAGTTTAAGTGATTTGATATGATTAGTTGATTGATTTATTTTGATTGATTGAAAGATTCATTCTGCTTGAGGAATTGAATTTTTTTTTTTCTTCTGACCTTCCACATTGTTGGTATGTTTTCTTGGGAAATATCATCATTTGTATTTCCCTTTTTGACTTCATTTCACATCTCCATGTTTTCCATGTCAATCTTCATTTTTTATTGTTTTCTCAAAGCTCACACCCCATCTGGCATGTAACTCTCATTTTCTGTAGTTTTTTGGTATATATAGCCCTTCAGTTGGCTGCTTGTAAGAAACATTCAGTGTTAAATTTTTTGCTCTCACCTCTTCATTGAGGTTTTTCAGATTCTAAGTTCCCTACCATCTGACACACATCATCACTCCAGACTTTTCAAATCATTCCAAAAGAAAAAAAAAAAAAAATCCAATCCTTCAATCAGTCAAAAACAACTCACTTCAACCAATCATATCAAACCAATTTAACTAATCATATCAAATCACTTTAACTAATCATATTGGATCAGTTTAACTAATCATATCAGATCACTTCAATCAATTAAAAACAGATCAATTCACTAATCATATCAAATCACTTCAATCAATCAAAAATTTGCATTGAGTTTTTTTTTTTTTCTTATTTATTTATTTATTTATTTTTTTGGACTGAAATAACTTGTTTTTTCAATCTTTTTTTTCTTTTTGAATGATCCAAATTGATCAATTTAGATTGATTCAGGTTTCTCTTGTTTTTTCCTTTTTCTTTTTCCTTCAATAATTTTTTTTTATTGATGCTTTTTTTAAATCAATCAAATGATAATTATTAGGTTTGATTCTGGACCATCCACCCAATTTGCCACCACCTGATCCCAACTTTACCTATATTACACTCTCCCTCAGTAATGTTGCTGATTGTTCCTTAGTTGTTTGCCTCTGAGCTACAACCTAGAAACATATGGCCTTACTGCAAGGGAGGCATGATTAGGTAAAGTTGGGACCTTCAAAAAGCAACTCAATTTAACTCAACTACTAATCTAGTAATTTTTTTTTTTTTTCACTCATCTTACATATCTTTTGCAATTGCTTGGTGAATATCAAACTCCCCAATCACTTTTTGCTTGTCCCCCTCAGTTTGTTGTTGATTGTCCATCAGTTGTCTGACTCTGTCACTGCCAAGATATTTGTATCGGATGAGCCTATCTGATGTTCTATCACCCCGAGATATGCGATGCAGTGTCAGTAGGATTAGGTGCGATGGAATTACACTGCAATATGGTGTCAGAGCATTAGATACCGATAGTAATTCCATCGCACCTAATCCTACTGACACTGCATCGCATATCTTGGGGTGATAGAACATCGGATAGGCCCATCCGATACAAATATCTTGGCAGTATGTACTACAGACTGGGAGACATACATCCTTACTGCGAGGGAGGTGTGAATAGGTCAAGCTGGGGACACAAACTTCTTTACTTAAATTAACTTCTATTATAGGTATCTTAATCTCTTTTGGTGCACTTTTCTCTCTCTTTTATTATTATTGGGTGATGAAGAGGTATAGGAAGGTTGAAGGGATGTAAAGTAAGGTAGTCTAGCTTAATGAGATCAAACCATGGAGGTGTGGTAGTGATGAAGAGGAGGAATCTGAGGGGGTAGGAGTTGAGATTGGGTCAAGGGTGAGATGTTGGTTGGACTGGAGTGGTTCTTTGATGGGTGAGGCTAGTTGTACAAGGATGTAACTGGATTCAGGGATTTCAGAGATGGGGTTGACATGAGTAGATGAGGGTGGTGGTGGTGGTGGTAGTATAGGTGAGTTGCCATGAGGATTTTAATCATGGATAGCTGGACCTGATGAAGAATTGGAAGACTTGGAAAGCATTAATTGACAAAACTAGAGAAAAGAAGAAGAAAAAAAAAGACATAATGAGTGTGAATTCAAAAATAAATAACAACAAGAGGACACTGACTCACACATCATGGACAGACTGATTCTGAGTTGAATCAAGGAGAATATCAGTGAGAAGCTTGCCATTAGCAGCAGATGCAGCAAAGGCTGCATGACTTGAATCATTATGTCAATCTCACTTGGGTCTAATAGTATTCCAACTTGAGAACATGACCAGAGGAAGCATAGGCATAGGTGAAGGTGGTCTGATCTGATCAGGAATAGGGATACAAGACTGATGATGAGGCTGCAAGGCTTGAAGAATACCTGAGAAATTATCCTCTAGTGCA
Organism: Cronartium quercuum f. sp. fusiforme G11; assembly: GCA_015951145.1. Classification (NCBI taxonomy): domain Eukaryota; kingdom Fungi; phylum Basidiomycota; class Pucciniomycetes; order Pucciniales; family Coleosporiaceae; genus Cronartium; species Cronartium quercuum. The sequence continues at coordinate 149,862 of MU167316.1, forward strand.
GCCAATTGAAGATTGCTTATCAGCTTGGCCTCTGGTAGGTTCAGTATTTAGCTGAACCTTGAACCTGCCCAAGACCATACATTCCAGCACTTGGGCCAGGTTCAAGATTTCCGCAGATACAGCAAAGCCTGCACAACTTGAATCATTATATTGATCTTGCTTTGGTCCAATAGTATTCTGACTTGAGATCATGAGCATAGGAGGAGCAGGCATAGGTGAAGGTGGTCTGATCTGATCTGGAATAGGGATATGAGACTGATGATCAGGCTGCAAGGCTTGAAGAAGACCCAAGACATTAACCTCTAGTGCAGCTAATAAGATATCAATTTCAAGCTTGGCCTTGGGCCAGGTTCAAGATTTGGCTGAATCTCTATTCAAAGATTCATTTGTGTACATCAACCTTGCCACAGCCATGCAGTGGCAAGGTCAAAAACTTAAAAACCAAAATTGTTCAGGTTTTTTTTTTAAAAAAAAAAAATCAGTCAAGAAAGAAATCCTTGGACAGTGTTGTGCATTTAAATGGAAAGAAGAATTATATTCACAAGATTACACATTACATTTACATTAATAAGGGTATTGATAGAGGTGGAATTGTGTGTAAGAAGGGTTCAAAAGTGGAAAGAAGGTTATAATTATTAATAAATGAAAGAGTCTGAGAACTGGATGTGGTATGGTAAAGTAAGTGAGGTTCTGTCCTCATCTCTGATCCTGCCCTGGAGAGACTTGCTAACCTAAGAATAAGATAGCACACACTGCCAAGATATTTGTATCGGATGGGCCTATCCGATGTTCTATCACCCCGAGATATGCGATGCAGTGTCAGTAGGATTAGGTGCGATGGAATTACACTGCAATATGGTGTCAGAGCATTAGATACCGATAGTAATTCCATCGCACCTAATCCTACTGACACTGCATCGCATATCTCGGGGTGATAGAACATCGGATAGGCCCATCCGATACAAATATCTTGGCAGTGAGTGAGGTTCTGTCCTCATCTCTGATCCTGCCCTGGAGAGACTTGCTAACCTAAAGTGGGATGAGAAGTGGTGAAGAGAAAGATTACAGTTTTAATGAAAAAGACAACAAAGTATTTGAGATGGATAGGGTTCAGGGATTGGTCTGTACCTAAAAATAAGGTAGCACAGGAAATAGACAGATAGTGGTATGTGTGAGCTTAATTTGCTTGTGATCTGTGTCTGGGGAATTCACTAGTGGATAACTAAAGACAAGTCTTTGGGAAGGAAACAGAAGGAGACAGTTGACAGGATTACTATGTGAACATTCTTGGAAAGGAGAAAGAGGAGAAAGGTTGGTGATGATGTAGATTGGGGGTTTCACTTATGGTCTCTTTTCACAGATGGGAAAAAAAGACTGGAAGTGAGCTGAGCATGGAGAGTGATGTGGATCTGGTCAGTTTGGGTATAAAGCTTAAATATGTATGCTTGTGTGTGTGGGTGCTGGTCAACCTGGTACACCAACAATAAAGGGTGGAAACAGGGACTTTTGAGATGGTGTTCTTTTAAATGATGTTATATGTGATCACAAACATACATGGTCTTCAATAAAGGTCTTGTATGACCACAAAAGTTACTCAAATCCTTAATTTTGAGTTTTACAGGTTTTTCTATCTCATTCAGTTTTGAAGATGATCTAATATTTATAAAGTAGAAAGTTAACTAAATAACATAACAAAAAACTCTCATTAATGCATAGAAACAGGTTTATCAGTAAAATAAAAAGAAACCCACATACAATAGTATAAGATAGCATTAAATACTCAATTATTAGTGTATAAGACTTTCTAAGTCAATTTCAAAGCTTATGAAGGCTGCAGTAGCTTGAAATTTGTTTTAGAAGTATTCTCTAAAACTTTCATCTTTAGAATTATTAGCTGGGTTGGTCACAGTAGAAGCTACATAATAGTAGAGGTAGTCTCACAAGGGCAAAATGTTGAAATAAGTGTATTTTTGTATTGGGTATGAAATAAATGTTGGAGTAGTGGTATCATGGGATGAGCCAGAGGGGAAGTACTGGTTTAAAGAGAGGAGAAGCACTCTGGTTGGGCTATGACCTCATTTGAGGGACTTTGATGTATTTTTGGGTGGTTTATTCAGGGTAAATAGGAAAAACACATAGTTTCATTTGTTTATCATTAGGTGAGCTAGGTGAAGGAGGTACATGAAAGCTTGGATGTATTTATATAAGCTGTAGGATAGAAGGAGAACAATACAAATATGGGGGTCTCATCATTGGGGCATGAATTCTGAAGGAGTCACATCATTTTGAAGGCAAGAGGGCATTTTTACAACTCTCAGGTGCAATGAGGCATTGATCAAGGAGAAAGGTACTCATGAAAGTAGCCTAAAAATCTGGTGAGGATCAGATGGAGAGGTTTTCTTTGTTCCTTGATGCTCTAGTGGGTTTTTGTGGCTTGAGTGTGTGTGTTGATTTGTATGGTCATATTGGGAATAGGTGGACTTTCATGGTTTCTCTTTTTTTGGAGATGTGCTATGGAGGTAAATTAAGTTGTAAACAGGGTTGGATGCTGTTTTTTTTTTTTTTTTTTTTTTTTTGGGTTCTCAGGCTTGTGGTTAAGTCTACTTATGTGCTCTTTAGTTGTAGGATGATTTCATATAAGTGGAAAGGGGGGATTTCAAGTTTTTCTGCATCTAAGTCTTTAAATTTTGTTAGGGAACACCTTATAATAGTTAAAAACTCATTCATAGAGTCATACTTAGTTCTCTTCTCAGTGGTTAAAGATTGTAGTGCTCATGGTAATTCAAGAATAGTGATATTGCTTGTGTTGTGTTATCTTATAAGTGTCTATTGGCCTTATTTTTGTGAAAACTGGTATTACAAGCAGATTATTTGAGTAGGTTAGATCCCCAATTCTTAAAGGCTCTGCAGAGATTGTTTGTGTGCTCTGTCTAATGGTTAAATCACCACTTCATTACTTATTTCCAGGGTAAGACCTGTTACAAATTGGTTGAAGCATAAATCCTCCTTTAGAGCATCATTTCACTTTTCTTTGTTGTTGAATTCAAAGATATCCTGCTCAAGATCTGCCCACCTTGGGAGTTCAACATTAGCATTCAGAAAAATGTTTGGGCTTCAGTTCTGAAGTTGGTTATGCGGCTCCTGAAACTTCCAGACCTTCTGCATAATTCCAGTGTGGACACATGCAGCTCAACTGTATTTCCCTTCAATCTGCCTGTTGGCTACACCAGCCTTCCAGACCACACAATGGATGTTGGTTTGTAGACTGACTGATATTTTTTTGAGAAAGCTCTGAAGTTTCTGGATGCCCTGGGCAGCCAGTGACCAGTAAATGGGGGCTGCAATAATTCATAGCTTAAATTGCTGGATTCCAATATTTTTGTGTTTTGGAGCCTTATTGTCCTGTCTGTGTGTTGTTTGAGTCATACTAGTATTAATTATCCATAAATTCTTGCCAGGATCTGTCCTGTAGTCTTAGGACTTGAAAAAAGAAAGAGTTGTTTGTAACCTGTGAAGGGATTTTAGTGTTACTAACTCTTATATTCATTTTTTTTTTTTTGGGGGGGGGGGGGTATATTTGTTGTGTTTCCTCCCTTCCAAGCTTGGCCATCAGCCTAGAACTGTTGGAGTTCCACACTGGGCACCTGGGTTGCACAAATTGCTGCCTGAAGAACCTTTCAGAATTTTCAGAAAGTTAAAACCACTTGCTTGAGTTTCTTTGGAACTGACCACACATCTTCTTGAAACTAAAGATGATGCCACATTAGCTCCAAAATGAGTTACCTACACTGCCAAGATATTTGTATCGGATGGGCCTATCCGATGTTCTATCACCCCAAGATATGCGATGCAGTGTCAGTAGGATTAGGTGCGATGGAATTACTATCGGTATCTAATGCTCTGACACCATATTGCAGTGTAATTCCATCGCACCTAATCCTACTGACACTGCATCGCATATCTCGGGGTGATAGAACATCGGATAGGCCCATCCGATACAAATATCTTGGCAGTGCATGTTGAGGAGGCTTGGGTTGATGGGAGCATGTGATTGTTTGGATATTTCAACGAAGAATAGCTAGAAAATTGATAATTAGAGAGAAAAAAAATTAATAAAAATAAAATAAAATGGAGCTTTTAGAATCAAACCAACAAAATTGATACAGACTTGATACAAAAAAAAAATACTTGCTTTGAGTTTGGCGGAATATTAGCAATGGAAGTCCTATGTGAATAAAGAAATGAAACAAGAAAATGGGATCAATGAGTATGAATAAAAGCAAAATCACCAGGGGAAAAAACAAGAGTACAGTTAGCCAAAAACTGTAATCAAACAAAATTGAATGGATGGAGCAGACAGGGGATAAATCAAAGGCTCACTCACCTTTGGATTGAATCCTAATGACAATTGACCATCTTTCCTTCCCATAATCTCAGCCATTGAATGCCAATCAGAGAGACATTACTGGCTTGATCTGTTCAAAATAGCTCTGAACTAACTGGTATTGATGCCAATTGCCCTTTCAAAAGGGACGAGGGTGGCATAGATGGATCTGAGCTAATTAGCTTGAAGGATGAGTTTACCCGGTCATCCAGACCTACTGGCAGGGGGTTTAGGATACCTCTGAGTTTCTTCCTTACCCTAGCCCCAGTGACACTTCTCAAAAAAATGTTCACCAAATCCTTTATCGGCTGTAGAAACCAGCTGAACTGTTGAATACATACGATGTCGAGTGCAAGGAATGTAAGTGCAAAGATGACAGCGGTGACCAAGGACCTACCCATAAAGATGAGTAGTATTACGAAACTGGAGAGGGATGGGTCTAACTTCCAACACTGGGAGCTAGATATTATGTCGTATATTAGCTTCATAGCGAACGTGGTAATGTACCTCAACGGCGAACGTATGCCGGATGATGATAAGTACAGCCAGGAGTGGGCCGACGTCGGGAATGCGATTATTTACTGGAGTTTTGATCGTGATCTGAAGCCATTTTTTTCCGCGGCTCGTCAAGTTATTTTAGATCAGATCGTGGCCACTCGTTACGACCCGACATTAAGCTCTAAGACCACCGAGCTGGTTGCAGCCTTGCACTATTGAGCCTTATGCGGTAAATTCGATTGTGTACAACAAAACACTCGGACGTGGTCGTTCATCTTTCGAGCTCGGATCCGACCAGCAACAATGCCGTCAGTAGCCTCAAAAAAGATTGGATCGACTCCTGCCATATCGCAAAAGACTTCGACGCCGAAAAAGCCTGTCCCGGCCAAACAAGCAAAGCCGCCGGGCGGTGGCCCAAACCCAAACCCATCAAATGTCAATTCCTCAATGCCGAAGAAGTCTCGTCCACCTAAGCCGAAACAACCAAATTTGCCTCAATCTAATCCATCCCAGCCGTCTTCTGCGATAAGCAAAACACAATCGACTGGTAATCCCAAAACCAATCTGACATCTGCAAAACCTCATACCTCCCCGAAGGCAAATTCTTCTATTGCCCCGAAATCGAACGGACAACATCTTCCAAAGTCAAAAGCGCTTGCTACGAATTACCAAGTCACGCACCAGTCGGTTACAGTTTTTCCAAAGAAACCTGTTCAGGAGAATTCGCAGGGGAAGACACTTATTATTTCCGCGAAGCCCAACCAACAGAGAACAGGAATGAATAAGCCGACTTTTACGAAAACCACTGTGGTCACTACGAAAGTAATCAAGTGGACGAAGACCAACACCATAATATCCAACGGTCAACAAACCATCACTTCTGTCAGCGAAGGTACTCGATCTACTCAAACAGAAAAACAATCTATTAGTAATTGTCCAGGACTGACTAATCTGTCCGGTATTAAAAAACCCAATAAGACTCGCTGACTTGTTAGTCTATTGCTTCGAAATTCATGTTGTATTTTGAGATCAAGAGACTTACTAATCATTTTATTCTCTCTGGGCCTACATCTATGGCTTTCAGAAAGTCACCTGTTTCAAAAACGGTAGTGATAGATAAGCAAATCTTCATTGGGTTGGAGGCTCGGGGTACTTTTTTGTTTGATTACATATGTGAAGAAGGGGGAAGGTGATCTTGAAATACGAAATAGATCTCGCTCTTCAACACCCTGTGGTACTTTGTATCAAAACTCGAGGGTATAAAAGTTCTACTTTTCGCCTCTCTACACACATCACATGTTTCAACTGCTTCATGCGCTGCTTTATGTGAGTCAGCTAGAGAGGATGGATAAGCAAATTTAACTTCTCAATCGTTTGTTGAATCCGAAAAATCCCAAGTAGTCAAGAGAGAATTTTTAAATAACAATAAACAAATAACGAAAACCTTACCTGTGAGTCAGCCAGAGAGGATGGATAAGCAAATTCATCTTCTCAATCTTTAGTTGAATCCAAAGAATCCTAAGTAGTGAAGAAAGGATTTTTCGGATTCTGTGGCTGACTCGACAGATATACAACAGTGGAGAATTTCTGTGTATGACCATGTTAGGTTCATCCTCAAGTGAGAGTCTTAAGCAGGTATTTGTTGACAACGCCAAACATGACCCCAGACCCGTATGCTCTAACAGAGAAATACACAAAATACGCATATGGAATGATGGAATAGAGAAATGTACATAGTCATTACGAAAATATAGTGTATACCATAATAACATTTTAATCTATTGCCATAACATCTTGATCGTCGCCTTGATGATTCTTTGCATTCTTTTCATACTCTTTTATTCTTGGTCGGTTTCAAGTCTTCTCTATCAGTGATGGCAACGTCTTTTTCTCCCATTACAAACTACAGCCAAGTGAGTTGCAGTCATAGTGGAAGTTGTCTGGAGTAGCAAGATGACCTGTTTAAGATTCAGTGCATTGGCATTGGGCATGACACCCTAGTGTCAAAGCTCAACATCTTATCATGAGTGGAACTCAGTTCCTGATCAAATGGTGCAGTCAAAATCAGACGGCAACAAAACGGTCAAAGAGACTCAGCATAATTTATCATGACATGGTTTTTTTTTTGATTTTAGCCTATTCCAAAACTTGCTTATCTAGCACATACACAAGAAAAGATAAACTCAAAACAGCTGTTCTTTAGACAGTCTAGGACGGTTGAGACTGTAGTGAGCCTTCCTTCCTTCCTTTTCCAGCTGTCATCCTGAGATCCGACCGCTGGTTGATGGCCAAGTTTTTTTTTTTTTCTTCAACTTGTTTTTTGGTGTTGAAAATTGATGGTGTAATGACTGCTGATAACATCTTTCTAGATAATAGGTTTTATTGTTGATTTATATCTAGACAGAATTGGACTGTTTTTTCTTCCTTCTTCTTTCTTTTTTTTCTTTTTTTTTTTCAATTCAGGTCTTCTGGAGGAAGAACACTGATGGATGGGGTTAGTGACTTTGAAACCAAGGATTGAAAATTAGCCAGCTGGTGACTTTGTGAGCAGGTTGTGATGTGCAAATTATGTATCGGGGCCGGACAGTAACCGTGGAACCTGCTAGATGAGGGCACGGGGCTAATTGTGTTAACTTGATCCGATCGTACGTGAACGAGACATCTTCGACCTTACATCAACTCTTGACGGTATCCATTCTCCTAAGCAGGTTCATATCGATAGTCTTTGTTATGCGACGTAGAGGAAGACCAAAGGCATTTGCACCAACTTCAACCGTGGAACGCAACGTTTCAGGGAACACTTACATCAGTGGCACATCTACCAGACCATTGATATCCTTCACCGATGACCAACCTCCTACGATATTAGAAGATGTACCTCACCAATATCTACCTCACCAAGAAATTCCCTCATCAGAAAAGCTTACCGAAGAAAGTCAGGCTGAGTCAATGGAAGATGATCGAGTTTATTGCCTATGTAAACGTCGGTATGATGGTCGGGCGATGATTGCATGCGATCGGTTAGTAGTCTTTTTGGTGTCTCTTTGAAGACACATAATAACTGTCGAATTGACTGACTGACTGACTGACTGCTTTTTTTTTTTGCAGGTGTGATAATTGGTACCATAATGATTGCGTTGGCATAGACGATGACATGGTGGAACTCGTGGATGTGTTCATATGTCCCACTTGCGCACCAGGTCAGCGAACGTAATATTTGTAATGGTTCCTTCCCATCGTGGAATCCGCAACCGTTCTAACGGATTGACCAGGTGCTGAAAAGGTCACCACTTGGAAGACTCAGTGTGCTCGGCCAGGTTGTAAATCAGCCACACGTGCCCTATCAAAGTATTGTACGGATTGGTGTGGATTAAAAACGGCTTCGAATCGACTTGACCAAGTCTCAATCGATCAACTCGCTTTTTGGGACTCTGTTCATAGCGTCAACCGTCCACAGGGTAACGTTCAAATCTTTGACGGCCTAGCTCAAGATGGATCACCATCGAGTATAGAAGAAAATTGTTTATGGAAAAGTTTACAACGGGACTTGGAGGAGATCACCAATCGCCGATTCAACCTCGACTCACAAATTCAATTGGTCACCAGTAGGTTAACCTATTTACATTTTGCGATTCATAGATGGGAAAACATGTGCGTCGAGACGGCGAGGGCATTAGCATCTCAAGATAATTCAGAAGAGGTCGATCAACCTGCGACAGAAGACTTAGTGACCGCGAAGACTAAGAAACCTAAGGGTAAAGGTAGACCTAAAGGCTCTGGCAAGAAATCTACTAACGGATTTGGTTCGGCTACTGGAAGTAATGAAGCACCGTGTGGATTTGACGTGAGGTTGATTTGGGATGACCGCGATTGTAAGTGGTAAGTTCCTCAGTGCGGTTTTATCGGGATGTAGTCAATAGTCGTGATGATTAATATCAAAAAAACATGCATCTTGTTATACAAGGGGCACAATGGGCTTCTTCCGAGCAATTCTCGGTTATGTTATCTGCCTCCAGTCTAGGGTGTGACCAGAGCATTGGTGACGTGCCAATAATGATGCAAGACTCCGATATACGTCGGGATTTGGATGGTGCTATCGCAGAAGGCGTGATCTGTTTAATCATGAAGAAAAAGTGCGACCGGCACATGGGCTGGCAAAAAACACGGGAAAATGACTTTGAAGCCGAACTTAGTACATTGGTGAGTCATGTTTTTTTCAGTCTAGTCTAATGAAAATTGTTGCTCATGAAGACTTTGAGGGGGGAGGGACAATGTTAGACACGAAGTCTCGAAAAATTAGGCTCTGATGAGCATGAGCTTAGAATTAGGATAGAAGAACAAGAACAATTATCAAATTTTAGGCAGGCTAGATCACTTCATCCTAAATCTTTTGCTCCAGCAGTTTCACCACCTCCTGGAGTTAAGAAGAAATCTTTGATGAAAAAGAAAAAGCGGAAAGGCTGATGTTCAAGGTGGTAAACCCATATAAGATTTGTGATATATTTCGCATATAAAAAAAAAAAAAAAAAAAATAGGGAAAATGGTGGCAATGTGGGAAGTAGAATACGATATATTGATGTATAAATAATCTCTAACCAAATCTTCCTTCTCAATAACCCATAAAACTATCACACTTTGTTTGTTATATACTATGTGAGATTTTGAGATTTCTTTTGGGTAATTTATATTTAAAATATGCATCAAGACTGACCATCTTGAACAAAGAGTGTTGCATTTGTCAAGAGACCAGGGCGTGGGTAAACCCCTGATGGTGAACAGATAAAATGTAATATTTCAAGCATTGATATCAGTAGTTCAATCTTACAAACATCGACATCCAAATGATCTCTATCCAACTTTCCTATCAGACCCTCAGTCTTAGAAAAAATGAGAAAAATAACAATTAGATAGGTATGAAATAAAAGACGAGCATAGCAAAGAGTCAACTGCATGACTGAAAAAAAAAAACGTGCGCCAAAGGAATGTTCTTAAGATAGCAGTCATCTAAACCAAAACCCAGTTCACAGATATAAACGTACAAACATAAACATAATCCATTGAGACATACCATCGATTGAAATAACTAGAGAGAGACAACACTAATAATAGCAGCGCCACAAGATTCTCTGAATACTCCAAACTTGACCAAAAAAAAAAAAAAAAAAAAAAAAAAAACAATAGGGAGAGAAGGGGATTTATTTCGAAGATCCACGATAAAAATAGGACGCAATTCATAATATATCTGTTCATCTAGAATGATACTAGGGGATAAATTGGACTCAAGACTGATTAATGATTCTCTCCATCAATTCCGCTGAAGTTGATGGTACTGGTGGTACTGAAGCATTAGTACCATTCAATCGATTTGCACGACTGCTGAGACCTGACAAAACCCTTTTAGGCTTCGTAGGTGTTGTCCTTGGTGAAGCCAACAAAACGTTCCTAGTTTCAACCCCAAATAGTGAACAGAGTAAATCTTAAACGGTCGAGATGAGAAGAAACTCGAGAAACAAACCTTTTACGCTCTACTACGTTCTCATCCTTCAACTTAGCCATATCTTGTTCAATTGTTCGTCTCCGATGCTTTCGTCGCCTCCATTCTTCTTCTTCTAAGAAACTTTCAGGTACAGGTAAAGGTCTCGGACTAGCGTTTAGCATACCAAGCCCGCTCAAGGGTCGATGACTAGAATATTGACTCTGGTTCAATGAGCTCGTTGATGGTGGAGCGGAAGACTTGGAGTAGGTTCGGGTGGAGCTCGAGAGTTGATGAGCGATCGGAAGCGGAAGGTTAAGGCCAGTTGATGTCTCAGACAACTTCATTGACGGTTCAGCGCTTGACTGAATCTTTTCTATTAAAGCGTTTTGATTCTTGATATGCTGTATTGTAAAAGAATCAGGGTGAGTTTTTTTGTAAAGCTTGAAGAGAAGAAAAAGGTTTTTTTTTTTTTTTTCCTAACAACAAAAAGAAAATAACTTTTACGTACGGCTTGCCATTTGGCCATCTTTGTTTTAGCATCACTCATCATTTTATCTTGCTCATCAATGATTGCATGTAATCTATCAATTTCTGACTCTGCACCTTGATGAGCGTGCTCATGTCTAGCACTAAGTCGTACATTACCTGATTTTGCGAGTTTGAGTTGTTCCAACAAACTTTCAATTTCTTGTCTCTGTTCGTCAATCACTGTCCGTAAATCAACAATCGTTTCCATACTCTCAGCAGTCGTTGGACCACCGCTACTTAATTTAGACTTCTCGAGTTCTTTTTCTAAACCTATCACTTGTGAAACTAATGTTGAATTATTTACTCTCATCTTATCTAATTCAGTCTCATGTTTTTGGCGTAGATCAGATTGAACCTGGTGGTGCTTTTGTTCTAGTTTTTCGTCTCGTTCACGACGAGCTTCTATTATTTCTTTTTCCTTTATCTTGTCTGCTTCTCTTCCAGCCTTCTCACGCTCCGTTATCGCTCGACTGTTCGCATCCAACGCCGCCCGTAACCTTTCCTCTGAAGTAGCAAGTTTACTTTTCAATGCCTCGGACTCGGCTCTCGAACGAGTAGTAGCTTCCTCTGCCAGGATTAATCGCTCCTCTACCACTCGTTCAGCTTTCGCGTCCCTCTGCCTTCGTGCCTCTGCCTCCCCGTGTAATTGATTTTCTACGCCTTCAAGTACACGCCTTAGCATCTCAGCTTCATCTCGTGACCGATTCGCAGTTTCATCAGCTTCTACTAAACGTTTCTCTAACTGGCTCTTCTCGTTCGCAACATTCTTCCGTGCAACACTTAATTCAACCTCGGTGGCTTCCAACTTAAGTTTAAGAGCTTGAAGTTCATCTTTTGACTTCTTCTCAACTTCGTTCAACTGCTCCTCTAAACGAACCTTTTCACCCCGAAGATCTTCCTGCGTTGCACGTAATCGATTTTCTGCGGCTTCTAACTTGATCACAAGCTTTTGAGCTTCATCGCGCGATACATTAGCAGCCTTCTCGGCTTCAACTAAACGTTCCTCTAACCGAACCTTCTCACTCCCAACTTCCTCCTGCGTCGTGCTTAATCGTTTCTCTGCGGCTTCAAGTTTTTTCCTAAGAACTTCAATTTCATCTGTTGATTGATTAGATACTTCTTCAGCTTTCGATAATCTATCCTCTAATTTAATTTTCTCGCTTGAACTCTCTTTTTGCTTTTCACTTGACTGGGCTTCTATAGCTTTTAATTTATTCTGTAAATCTTCAATTTGATCACATGCTAATGTATGAGCTTTCTCAGATTCTAATAACTTACTCTTTTCAACTTCTACATTATTCCGAGCTAAAGTTAATTCCTCATTCATAGTTTCAAGCTTACTTTCAACACTTGAAATGTTCTCCTTAGAATTTTTCTCAATTTCAATTGATCGTTCTTTCAAACTTTCAATTTCATCAACTAAGCTTTTTTTTTCATCTTCAACTAAATTTTTTACTTCTAGTAACTCATCTCTTAATTGAGTCATTTGAATAAGTTCTAATTGAATCTCATGTACTTTATTTCTTTCATTCATATTCTTTTTCTCTAATTTTTCAATTTTAGTTGACTGTTGTGTTGTTAATATTTCCTTTGAATTAAGTGAAGAGTTTAATGAATCTCTTTCATTTTGTATCTCTTCTCTCGAAATTTTTAAAGAATTTATTTCATTATTATATTCTTTTGAAATTAATTCAATTTTGGTTTCTAATTCTTTAATTTGTGCAACAAATTTTAGGTTTATTGCCTTTAGTTTTTCACTCTCTTTGTTTAATTTATCAATAATGATGTCTTTTTCTTGAATTGTAGCTTCAAGTTTAGGTATTGAGTCGACTTTTAATTTGAGATTTATAAATTCTTCTTCTTCTTCTTTGATTTTCTCATTACTTATATTTCCAGATTCCTTATCATTTTCAAATTTTATAAGTTTTTCATTCAATTCAACTTTTTCATTCTCTAATTCATTTAATTTGTTCTCTAATCTATCGATCTCTTCTTCTCTTTCAACTTCTCTAGTTTTAACTTCTTTTAATTTTTTCTCTAATTCACATACTTTGCCTGATAATGAATTTTCAAATTCAATAGAGAATGTAGAATTTCTCAATAAACCTAAATTGCTTGAAACACCATGACCGCAACCGAAATCAGTTAATCGACCTCTACGTGAAACCTTAGATTTTATATCATTTTGGCTATTATTACAAAGACTTGATCTACGTAAAGTTTGGCGAACTTTTTGATGGGTTAATATCCTTCGATTTAAATGATCTATTTGTTCTTGTAACTTTATCCTTTCTAATTGTAAATCTGTTATATCATTTAAACTTTGATCTGGCGATTCCAAAGGTTGAGTTTTTGATAATTGAGATTTCAGTGATGCTATTTCTTGTTGGTAAGCTTGTAATAAAGCTGATTTTGGATCGATTATCTAATAATTTGAACGATCGGATTAATGTGTGAAAAAAATAGAATTGATTGAAGTGTGAACTTACGGTTCCTCTTTCAGCTTTTGTTATTACCATCTTAGCTCTTCTTGCAAATCTGAATTCATAAAAAAAAAAAAAGATCAGTAAAGTACCACAATTTGAAAAAAAGAAAAGTTATATACCTAAGTGTACTAAGACTTTCAACTACACTATCATCCGAACAATTTAAAGTACAAACAACTACAATTTTAGCATTACCAGATAAACTAGTTTGAAGTAATCTGGTAAGTTTTGAATCACGATAAGGTATATGATGATGATTTTCATTATTAGAGGATAATTTGGATATAACATTTGATAAAGAAAGTAATGATTTATTTATAAAAGTTCCTTCTTTCCTTCTTTCTAAATTTGTTGCTGATGACTCAGATCCAGCTAAATCGATTAAATTTAATTGTGATAATTGTGTTGATTTATTTGATGGATCTTTTGATCTTGATTCTATTGTCTATTTTTTTTTTTTTCAAAACCAAAGTTAAAGAAAAAAGTTAGTACAGAAGGAGGGGGAAGGAACAAAGAAGAAGAAGGAATTCACCATCGTAAAAACTGTATGAGATCTAGAACTTCTTTCATTCCAATCCGTCATACCAAAATGTCTAAGTTTTTCACCTTTCTTTAAATTATCTAAAACTTGTATTGGATCATTTACAATAACTTCTCTTAGACCATTTACATAAACTTTACCTTTATCGTTTTCATGTATCATTAATTTATTATTGTTAGAAGATCCTGCTAATAAATCTTTTAAAGTTTCATTATAAATTTCTAAATATGAAATTCTTAATAAATATTGTCTATCTAAAATATCTTGACTGATTACATTGAAAACTTCTTGTATAGATCTAGGTACTAAACCTAAATTTTCATCATCATTCGGATTTCCCATCATCGTATACGTCTTGCCCGATCCAGTTTGGCCATACGCAAATACGGTTGCATTATATCCTTCCCTTACACAAGTTTGGATCACACTTTGAATCGTTCCATTATATAAATCTTTTGTTTCCGTTTTTGGTCCATAAATTTTATCTAATGTGAACGTATAACCTTCTGAACCGTTTAATGATTCTGATGTACCTGTTCCACGCTTTTCGATTATTGGATGTGTTGGTGATAATGTGATTGTTTGTGGACTTATTTGCCATGGACCTGTTTCAGTTTCTAAATCGATATCTGTTGTTGTAGTTAACGATCGTATCCTATTTGTTCATTCATATAAATATATGCATATATCAACATCTTCATTTGTCTTTTACAAGTTTAATTAAATGGTTTTTTTTTTTTTTTTTTTGTATCTTACCTTACACAAACTGAAATATTCTCTTTCTCAAATTGATTAGAATTAGATTCTTGAATAGGTTTTAATTCATCATGATTGATTAAAGGTTTGAATATATTATTATTATTTTGATTTAATAATGAACTAGATTGATCAGATTGAGTTCTAGTTCTGATTCTATTATAATTTAATTGTGATCTATGAATTATAATTTGATTTGATTTATTTGGTGAATTGGGTCTGCTATTTGTTGTTGAAGTTGATGATGTTAAATGAGTTGAATTGGATCTGGTTAATTTATGTGTAGGTCTTTTTGATAATGAGGGTGTTGGTGTTGAATTATTAGACATCACTTTTAGTTCGATTTAGATATTTCAATAATTATTGGTGAGTGAGTGAGTTATGAAACACTGGTTGAGTCTCGTTCAGACTTTAGATTTAAAAACTTTTGGATTAAAATTTTCACCTTAGCATGTGAATTTTTGCGGATTTTAATTTAATTTTGTATATATATATATATATTTATCACTTCCCTACATCACTTTTCGCTAGATTTTATAATATGGTTGCTACACCGTGACAAAAGCCTCAGTGGGAGTCTTTACAGTGTCAAAGTTTCTATCTCTCTTTTCCTCTCTTCCAACTCTCTCAAGTCTTCCCAGGGCTCTGCAGATAGGTTTCTCTCTCTGTTTTCCCAAGTTGTGGGTAGCTTAATGAAGCACCCTGTTCCCATTGATTTCTCTTTCTCTTGTTGGCTGGAGCTTAAACCTGTTCAGGCTCTGCCAATGCCGCTTGCATGTCGAAATTTGATATTGTAGGTGGCTTCTTTTCAGAAGGTACAAGGCATGATTGAGCTGATAAAAAATATCTTAGCCAACAGCTCTCCCCCTTCACTGGCTGCTTTGTTGTGGGCTGAGCCCTTGCCTGTGATTCCCAAGGGTTCATTGGCTCAACTTGATACCTGCGCTGACTATTCACACTTTGAACATCAATGACTCCAACTCATATCAACGTGACGGGTGGTACATCCTCACGCCTCATGGTTGTGTTGCGTCTGCCTGTTGG
This sequence comes from Cronartium quercuum f. sp. fusiforme G11, assembly GCA_015951145.1. NCBI lineage: Eukaryota > Fungi > Basidiomycota > Pucciniomycetes > Pucciniales > Coleosporiaceae > Cronartium > Cronartium quercuum. The sequence goes on from MU167316.1 coordinate 165,575, forward strand.
CATTGTCTTTACAGTGTTTCTAGATCCAGGGCTGAAGGCTGGTATGGATAACTAAGGAAAGCGTTTAGAACCAAGTGAGTCAGGGTTTTCGGACCCTGTTGCAATGAACTAGACCAGACGGCCAATACGTGGAAGGATGAGGAAAAGAGCTTCCGCGTATGCCTGCTGACCTAGACACCGCGCGGAATCTCGGGTCACTTTACACAAAGTGAGCCCCACTGCCAAGAAAATTGCATCGCATAGAGGCATGCTATGTCACATAGCAGGCCAAGATGCGATGCAATAGGTCTATTTTCCAAGGTAGGGACCTTGAAAAATGGTCCAT
>MU167317.1:11949-36051 GCA_015951145.1 Cronartium quercuum f. sp. fusiforme G11
TGTAGGTTGAGAGGCCAATATTCAAGAGAAGTAGAATAAAAGGTTTTATATGGAGAAGTACAAGGGAGAAAAAGGGGAAAATGAGGAGGTGACGTGAGATATGAGCTGGTGATGTTCGCCAAACTACAGTACTGTAGTGGCTGAGGCCTTGAGTGAATTCTGATACGTCCGCGCGACGTAACACTGTTACATCAGCTCCTTGCCTGCGGTGTATGTAGAGAAGCGTACTGGTCCGCTCTCCACTATGTATGTATGTATGTATGTTGTAACTGTGAGAACGGTTGTAATTCGGTCCTTTACCCGAGGTTTAAAAATGGATTGTACTTACTCTAGTCCGTGATATGATGGATTTGACCATCCAAACAAGATTTTAGATTGACAAGATCAAGTCTTCGTGTTCGATCAGGACGGGCTTACTGTACTTACTTAGTTAAGTTGAGAGGCGGTGTATGTACTTATAGTTACTTATATGTAAGGGGGGTATTGTAAGGACATCATCCTCTTCGGTAACCTCGGTTGAACTTTGAATATGAGACCACATCTGATCCATGATGAGCTGTTTAAAGTTTACTTACGGTTGGATTTGGATTTGCATTTCGATTTCGATTTCGATTAAATCCCCACTTTACATAAGTATTGATTTGAGTTTGAGTATGTAAGCCATGTTGAGATTGATGTACCTGTATGTGACTGGCTTTGAACTCTCGACTGATCCTGGGATGATGATGCTCAAATAAGCCAGAGTATATAGGTAATCTTGGATTAGCTTGATCACCTCCCCCTTTTTCCTCTTGACCATCTTCATCATGCCCAACATATCCTTCGTCCCTCCAATTCTCCAAACTGACTCTGAAAATACATGTATAGGGATTGATACAAATCTTCATCCTCGTTCTCTGGATTGCGAAACGGTTGTGGATCATGAAGAAGATAGTATCGTGGATGTGGCACACGCAGAAGCTGACTTTGTGTCACTTTCAAAACGAATGACTGCAATGTGAGTTGGAGGTCACAATCTCAGCCCACTTGGTGACTCTGATCTTGTTCTTTTTTGTTTTGTTTTTCAATCTGACCTATACCTCCTAACCAGTTCAGCTTGTATCTCTCATTGTAATTTTGGAGAGGATAAGGAAGCTCAAGAGGATGAAGAATTTGACTTACAGAACTATTTGGTACGTGACTCTTATACATCAAAGAGCCCCCTCTGAATCTATAGAGATACGCATTTAAGTACGATGTGAACCATGGACATGTTATCTTCAATTTCAAAACAAAAAAAAAACAAAAAAAATCAGACTCATTGCCCTAATTTGATCCTTGATCCCAATTCTGAGAAATATGATCTCTTATCCATGTACACAAATTGATATCATCACATGTTTTTATCTATTTTCACATAAAATGAATAGCGAAACGAACGTCAGACAATGAATGCCAATGGGTTTCATCATAAACAACTTGGAGTGATCTTTACAAATCTAACCGTTTGGGGTCTCAGAAGCCCAAAGATAACGATTCAAACTTTTCCTGATTTTATCAAGAATCAATTCTTGTTACCTTACAACTTTATCAAAAATCGATTATCAAAACAGATACCAAAACCCATCATCTCTGGTTTCAATGGTTTCGTTAGACCAGGTGAAATGTGCTTAGTGTTAGGTAAACCTAACTCTGGTTGTTCAACTTTTCTTAAAATGATGGCAAACCAAACAGACGGGTTTATGAGAGTGACTGGATCTATTGAATATGGTGGGAACGATACTCATACGATGAGTAAAGAATATCAGGGAGAGTAAGTAAAAAAAAAAAAAAAAAAAAATTAGAAAAATTCTCACTACCTGAAGGGAAGAATGCATTTCTTATTATTTTTCCTTTCACAAAATTTTCAAAATAGGCTTGTCTATAATCCTGAGGTAAATTTTTTAAACTATTATCATCATTTATGTTTTTATATTTTTTATCATTGGCACACTAACCTTTCTAATCTACAATTTACAATATTTTTTTTTTTCCCTTAAAAAATCTTGACGCGTAAACCTCTTGAAAACGAGGTTTTTTTTTTTTTAGGATGATATTCATCATCCCACACTTACCGTTGGCCAAACTCTAGATTTTGCATTATCTTTAAAGATACCATCAAAACGTCTTCCTAATCAAACAAAGAAACTTTTTAAAGAAAAAACTCTTGACTTGTTACTTCGAATGCTTGGGATTTCTCATACCAAAGATACATGTGTGTGAGATTTCTCAAAATTATCTTCTTTGTTTTTTTTTTTTCTCTGAAATATGATTTTCGGTTTTAGTGGTTGGGAATGCCGAGATACGTGGTGTATCAGGTGGAGAACGGAAGCGGGTATCAATTGCAGAACAGTTGACAACAAGAGCTTGTGTTCTATCTTGGGATAACTCAACACGTGGTCTCGATGCCTCTTCTGCTCTCGAGTACGCCAAGTCACTTCGAATCATGACCAACATCTTCAAGACCACCATGTTTGTAACTCTATACCAAGCTGGAGAAGCGCTCTACGATCAATTTGATAAAGTCTGCCTTATCAATGAAGGCCGTCAGGTTTACTTTGGTCCTGCTTCTGAGGCTAGAGCTTATATGATCAATTTGGGATACAAGAATTTGCCTCGTCAAACTACCGCTGACTATCTCACTGGATGTACTGATCCTAATGCGAGGCAGTTTATCGATGGTCTCGATCCTACAGGTATACCAAAGACGGCAGAGGAGATGGAGCAAGCGTACCTAAAGAGTCAAGTTTATCAACAAATGCAGTCAGAGATGAAGGTTTATCAAGTTTACCTCAAATATGAGCAGCGTGGTCGAGAGGAATTCGTTCAGGCTGTAAAAGAAGACCGACATCAAGGTAGATTCAAACGGGTAAGTTTCTAAAATAAAATAAAAATCCCGTCGTGGTACTGATAAAAAAAAAAAAAAAACTAGTCCCGATCTTATACTGTATCATTTTGTGCTCAAGTCAGAGCTTTGATCATGAGAGACATTCAACTCAAATTTCAAGATAGATTAGGGTTAATCTTTAGTTGGGCTGTAACCATCTTCTTGGCTCTTCTCATTGGTGTTCTTTTTTTCGATTTGCCGGTCACTTCAGCAGGGGTATCCACGAGGTGAGGAATTCCAAACACTATTGCTTCAATGAAAAAAAAAAAAACTTAAACTTTTAACAGACAAACTCAAGATGATGTTTATGTTTTGTGTGTGTGTGTGTGTGTGTATCAATAGAGAAGGTGCAATCTTTTGTGTCTTGTTGTTCAATGTATTCACAGGTAAAAACTTTTTTTTTTTCAAAAAAAAAGAAAAGAAAAGAAGTCATCGATTTGAAATCTGAAGCCATTAGTTTTTAATTTCGAAAACTTATATAAAATCAATAGCGTTCCCGGAAATTTTTCCTCAGATGAGCGGACGTCCAATTCTGTATCGTCAAACTAGAGGATTTGGCTTTTATAGATCAGGCGCGCTTGGAATAGCAAATACTTTGGCCGATATTCCATTTTCGGCTCCTAAGATGTTTATCTATTGTATTATTGTTGAGTGACTCATTTTAAACCTACTACTAATCTTTCAATTTCGCAAAAAGAAAGACGCGCATTCCATTCGTGGGTCTCAACATGATACTTATTCTTTTTTATTTTTTTCTTCAGATTTATTGGATGATAGGATTCGTTAAACAATCTGGAGCTTTTTTCACATTCTATCTAATTTGTTACACTAGTTCTTTGGCTCTTGGATCTTTTTTTAGACTCTTGGGCGCCATTTCACCTAATTTTGATAGTGCGATGCGAATGGCTAGCATTTTAATCACCGCTATGTTGGTTTATAGTGGTTATATGATACCTGAGCCCTCAATGAAACGTTGGCTGGTTTGGGTGAGATCATAAAATTTTTCAAATGCAGATTGGTAAAAGGGAACTGAAGATGTCTATTTTGCCTCACTAGTTGTTTTACATTAATCCCGTCAATTATACTTTTGGTAGGATGGTAGTCCTTATTTCCCAAAAAACTGATGCTTATACATGTTGATTGATTATAATCGCCCCGATCTTCATCGACAGAGGCATTCATGATCAATGAATTTTCCCGCTTAAATCTGTAAGAGGGTCCAATCGGTGTTCTGAAAAAGATGTCGATAGCGATACTGATGATTTGAGTTCCGATTGAATGATAATGTAGTACTTGCGATCAAGATTCAATTGTTCCAAGGGGTTCAAATTTTCCTAATTCTCTAGGTCCAAATCAAGTTTGCACCCTTCTTGGTGCTCTTTCAGGTAATCCTATCATACCTGGAACGGATTATCTGACAACCTCATACTCTTATTCAAGTAATGACTTGTGGAGAAATTTTGGAATAGAGGTTTGTTGGGCTTGTCAACTACCACCAATCGAGATGAAAAGTTTACTGAAAACTCCTTTTCGCTTGATTCTTTTTTTTTTCTCCATACTCTCTTTATAAATGACTTCATTTGAAAAAAAAAAAAGCTTTCCTTTTTTTTCTTCTTTGTAATATGTCACTTTTTCGTCACAGAATGGATTTCCTTAGGTGCTTCGATGCCAGAAATTCACTTGGTAAGAAAGATCATGTCAATACTTTTGTAAATTGAAGATATCAAATTTACTCTTTTTTTCAATGATTAGTTTGCCAGGGAGAACAAAGAAAGAAGGGAATTGAATGAGCGAATCCAATCTCGTAAAGATGATTTACAGATTAACGCGAATTCAGGTCCCATTACCGGTGAGATTAGTACAAAAGAGAAAGATGATGACTTGATATTGGATTCAGTTTCAAAGAAAAATTCTCTGCGAAACCTTGGAGTCGAGGTTTGTTGCCTCTTCTATCGAGTTCATTTATCTTTTATAGAAAGTGAACAACTCTTATCACGAATTGTGGTAAAACCTTTTTGAATGATTTAAACAGGTTGTCTACTTCTTCCTCATGGTCACATGTCTTGTTCTGGGAGTTAGAAGCCTTTCAGTTGGTGCAGTAATGCCTGCCATTTATACAGTAAGTGAAACCCCAGTTTTTTTTTTTTTATGTCTTTGATAGTCTTGTTGTTCTTCCCCCCCCGCAAAAAAAAAAAAAAGAAAAAAGAAATACTAACTGTAATGTGTTCATCAGATTGCGAAAGAAACCAAAGAAAGAAAAGATGTAAAAAAAATTATAGAATCTAGGAAGCAACAAGAGGTTTTAGTTGAACAAAACTTCGGTAACTTGGTTCAGAGCCAAAAACCATTTACTTGGGAAGCATTGACGTATGACGTCAAGGTATCAGGAGGAGAACGTAGGCTTTTGAATGAAATAGACGGCTACGTGAAACCGGGTACTTTAACTGCGCTGATGGGATCATCAGGTTTGTTCGTTTTTTTGGGGTGTCTTGGTCGAGCGGGCCGTCTCCTGATTTCCTTTTTTTTTTGAATTTTGAATTTTCATGGTGGTCACAGGGGCTGGAAAGACCACGCTACTCGATGTCCTGGCTAGCCGCAAAACAACCGTAAGCTCATCAAAAAAAAAAAAAAAAAAAAAAAAAAAAAAAAAAACAATCATATGAGGCGTTCCGGTTAATAGCCGTACTCTTGAATACATAGGGCATCGTCAATGGTAATATCTGCGTTGCTGGTCGCGCCCCAGGTCAAGATTTTCAGCAAGGAATAGGATACTGTGAACAACAGGACGTACATGAATGGACTTCCACAGTACGAGAGGCTTTTAGATTTTCGGCCTATCTCCGACAATCAGCTCAAGTTTCGATTGAAGAAAAAAATGAATATGTTGAGGAGATCATTCAGTTGTTAGAAATGGGTGATATTGCAGATGGTAAGAGATATATTTTTGAAGTAGTATCCCTTTCTCAAAAATAAACACTTTTATACAATTCCTCACTATCTTTTTTTTTTTTTTTTTTCGGATCTTCACATCGAAAGCGATGATTGGATTCCCTGGATTTGGATTGGGAGTTGAAGCACGAAAAAGGGTAACTATCGGTGTTGAACTGGCTGCAAGACCAGCTTTGTTGCTTTTCCTTGACGGTAGGTTTTTTTTTCCCCCCTTTACTAAAGGGTACTCTTAATGTCTCATCCTTGTGCTCACATATATACTTACAAATGTGCTTTTCAACTAACAGAACCTACATCTGGATTAGACGGTCAGAGTGCGTACAATATTGTGCGATTTTTGAAAAAGTGTGCCGCCGCTGGACAAGCTATTCTGTACGTGTTGTTACACGATTTCGCTTTTTTTTTTTTTTTTCAATTTCTCACACACAAAAAAAACACTGAAAATACTTTTGAGTTTCCAGTTGTACGATACATCAACCTAGTGCTCTACTCTTTGAACACTTCGATCGGCTTTTACTCTTGAAGAAAGGTGGACATTGTGTTTATTTCGGTGAGATCGGAAATGACTCGAGTATTTTGCGGTCATATCTCGAACGCAACGGTGCCAAGTGTCCCGATGAAGCCAATCCAGCTGAGTTTATGCTTGAAGCTATTGGGGCTGGAACGTCGGTACAGATGGGAGGCGAAAAGGATTGGGCTGAACGTTGGTTAGAAAGCGAGGAGCACGCTGAGAATCTGCGCGAGATTGAGCGATTGAAAGTGGACTCTTTGGTTCAGACAACCGACGGCCCAGTTGATCAAGCCAGAATATGTTTGTTAAGATCTCTATACTTCTTCACTTCATCTATTAGATGCTTGGTTCACTATTTTGATGAAATTTTGATCCATGTGACCCATAATTTCAGATGCGCAGCCATTCTGGTTTCAGCTTAAGACAGTGATGACAAGGACCAATTTGGCATACTATCGTAATCCGAACTATCAATTCACAAGATTATATACCCACGTATCCATGGGTCTACTCGCAGGCTTGTCATATTTGAACCTGGGAAACAGCATCGCGGATTTACAACAACGAGTGTTTTCGATCTTTATTGCTGCTATTTTATCAACCTTGGTGAGTTTGCAAACCATCTTCCTGAAGCGCCCGGTTACCGTGGACTCAAGTCAACTTGCAGGTCATTGCTCAAGTGGAGCCAGCCTTTATCATGGCCAGAGTGGTACACATCAGGGAGGCTTCCTCAAGGACATATAGTCAGGAAGTTTTTGCAATAAGTCAATTCTTGGCAGAAATGCCTTACGCGACCATTTGTGCTACAGTTTATTTTTTGTTATGGTATTATCCTATCGGTATGAACTTTTTGAGCAATAGAGCGGGTTACGCTTTCCTCAGTTGAGTATTCCCTATAAGATTTATACGTAATTCTTTCTGTCACGCTTTGGTTGACCTTTTTTTTTCGTGCGAACTTTACGGCTGAATTATTTACAGTGATATGGTTTTTAGAAGTATTTGCGGTGAGCTTAGGGCAAGCCGTTGCTGCGTTATCTCCAAGTGTTTATATTGCATCCAATTTTACTCCTTTTATTGCCGCCACACTATCTTTATTCTGTGGAACTGTCATACGCCAACAGGAGATGCCTAAATTTTTAAGATCTTGTCAGGGTCTCTCTTTTTAAACTTGATTTTTCTTACCATCATCTCATCGAAAAGTGAATGTTTTAAAAATTTTTTATGTTTTTTTATTTTAGGGGCGTATGAATTAGATCCACTGACTCGAGTTATAGGTGGACTAGTAGTGAATGAGTTACAGGGTTTTCCTATCACTTGCCAACCTGGAGAATTGTGAGAGAGTTTTTTTCTTTTTTCTTTCATGAGATGTTTACTTGTTCATGATGATAACTTTTTTATAATGCAGTTCCCGAGCTCAACCACCCAATGGTCAAACTTGTGGTGATTGGTTCTCATCCTTTATTAACACAAATGGTGGGAGCTTGGCTAACCCTGGAAGCATTATGAACTGTGACTATTGTCAGTTTGCGATCGGGGATGAATGTAAGCACACATCATATCATTTCGTGTTTTTTAAACTCCTGTTACTGATGTATATGTCAATTTAACTAAAAAAATGAATAAATAAAATTAAAGTTTTCAAACCTTTGAATTACGCTTATAAAAATCGATGGAGAGATCTTGGAATTATGGCTGCACATTGCATTTTTAATTTTGTATCGACCTTGTTAGCAACAAAGTTCTTGACTATGAAATATTCTCATAGATGAGGATCATGATGATCATGATGTCAGTAAGATAAGCCATGTCAAATCATGCCTTCAGATCAGTTTTCTCTTCCTTGAAAAAAAAAAAAAAAAAGGGTTTGAATCTATTGGACTTTTCAAGTGTATTGTGAAGAAAAAAAATTGAATAACCAATACTCTTTTTAGACCTTATGTTATTGTTTTCAATGTTATCCAAAGCCGACGTTTTTTTTTTTAAAAAAAAAAAACAAAATTAAGTATTTGTAATTATGGTATTTTAACCCTACTATTTTGAAAAAAGAAAGCAAAAAACATGATTCAATGTCAGAAAAATTGATGAAAAAAAAAAAAAAAAATTGTTGAAGAACTTTCAGTTTTATATGTTCAAACAATATATATATATATATATATTTCTTAGGGTCCTGTTTAGAAAGGTATTTACATAGATGGAGTCACCAGCCTGTTTTTTTTTAAAAAAAAACTGTGCAATGCCAGTTTAAGTATTCATAAAGTCCCCAGATCTTAGAACAGGGTACTTAAGTGAAGCCTAAATTTACAAAAAAAAAAAAAAAAAAAAACAATAATAGGTACAAGCTCTATTTGATCTAGATTTATTTAGTACAAAATATTAGAGGTTGATCAGTTAAAAGTGCTTTCCTCGTTCATGGTAAATGGATATAACAATAATAACAATGATGATAATAATGAAATAGGAAAAAGGAATTGAGATTGGTTGGGAAGTAGTGCCAAGTCGGACTCGCTGCTCTTTTGAACATTTAAAGCAGGACATACTTCACAGTCAATTAAAATGTAAGTGCACAGGAAATTACTCTAAAAAAAAAATGAGGGAATTCTCAGTGATCACTAAAGGTGGCCTTTCTGACCCTGTGGAACTTCTTAAATTTTTTTTTTTTTAAGGGGGGGGGGCACCTCTCCTTTCTAACGGTTATGAGACTTGGGAGCACAGAGTGGGATCACATAATCTACTGAGAACACGAGAGTGCAAAGCAATCAAAGTACCTGGGTACGAAAAGGAAGCGAAATGAGAATGGATGAGGAAGAATACAACATTGACCATTCCCTTATAAGTGCTTCAGACTCCGTGATGCCCAGGAGATACAACAGAAGAATTGAAGAAGGTACAGATGATCAGTGTTGTCATTGATGGCACCATACAACTATTCCAGAGTAATGACGATAGTGCTCTAGTAATGCACATAACAAAAGATCGTAAAAGAAATAATATAAGAAAAGAAAAGCTAACTGATCATTTTCTGATATCCTTGGGCAGGACTGAATTGAAAAACAGAAGTACACATGTATTTTCACGACAAAATGGCTCCAGGGTTAGCAATAATAGTAAATTACATGTGTTGTTCTTGAGACGCTTTTTTGAGAGCCAATAGGTATGAGGCAGAATGCTGCTTGACTGGACATTGTGGATCCCATGCCGAATGATCATGCCCAACCAATTCAAAGTCTCCATACCCTGGTGGCCAATATTTCCAACAAGCATAGCACGTTGGAGTCGTTGGTACAGGCTCCAAGCATTCCGCAGAAGGATGACCACCTCCACATGCAGCACATAGCGGTTCATTCTGACACACTTTATTGCTATGGCCAAGTCTTAAGCATTTGGAACATTGCATTAGAGATCGTTGGTGGTGTTCGCCTTGTAAAGAAACACCTAGGCTGCGTACTCCATTCTTTACTATCCAATTTGCAATCTCTTTGTTACGAGTCAACAGGAGAATCACCCTAGTTCCCTCTTCATTTCGATACATACAGACCTTTTTGAGATCTCCTTCCTCAAAATTTTGGTTTGATTCATATAGGCTTTCAAGAAACGCTCCAGAATTGACATGGCGCTTTGGGGGAAATCCTTTGAGGTTAACAAAATGATTCATGGGTGTTACCTTTATTTTGGAGTCAACCTTTGGTGCCCATTCATGTCTATGCTCTCTTAACCAACTTGCAGCTTCTGTTGATGTTGTAAGGATATACGCATCACCTGAGGAGCTATAATGCATGTCCAAGACCTGTATTGCTTGACCAGCAATCTCGGCATTCATCTCACTTAACTCCAAATTTATCTTTTCTACAATCTCATCACGAGTCATTCCAGCAAAAGGAGTGGGCCCTTTTTTGTATGTTCTGACAATCACACTCATGGGTCCGCCATGATTGGGGTCGTATTTTGGAAATCTTTGGATATGATTTGATTTTTCGCCATGGATGTGATTCTGAAATCTTCCAATCGGCTTTGAATAGCTGAGATTTTTTTCTGTTGTGTTTGGAGTTTTGAATTGACTTGATCTTTCATTTCCAGACCACTTCTCACCAGTATCTTCAGCTCCAGGGACTTGTTTTTCTTCACTCCTGACCATGGACCATGTTTGACTTTGTGAAGATGTTGGATGCTCAATGCTATTGGAGCTCATCTTCTGAAGTGGGGAAGGTCCTGATGAAGTAGCCCTATTGAAATTGTTACTAATTTCCTTGCCAGGATTCTTGGTCATTGATTTACTGAAATCTCCATTTTGCGAGTTGACAGGCCGCAGTTCTTTGGAGTCAGCGAAAAGAACTTTTGACCATGATTTAGTACTTGGGCCAAAATCGTTTTTACTTTCTTCGTCAAGGTGTGGGACATCAGTTGAAAGTTTCACTGAATCATAATTTATAAGGACCCAGAACACATTTATCACATCAGCTCCCATGAATCTTCTTGGTTATTGAGAGAATCTGTGGGTATTTGGCATAATTAAATCAGAGTCATGAAACTGGTACCTCTTGCATACTCACAAATCTTTCTACATTTTGTCCCAGGCGCGCGGTTGAAGCCTCCAGCATTATCACTACCACCAACAGAAAATCCAGATGAACGTTGTGAAGAGCTAGTTAATCCAAAGGGAAGAGGACCTTCTAGCGCATTTTTGAAACTTTTTGAACCATTCTCAATTACCTCCGAGTTCATTTTAAAGGTTCCAGGAGCTTGAGGGATATCAGTTGCGAGTGTTAACAAGTTATCTTGGAAATTCCCAATATTTTTTCTTTCCAAACGAAGAATTGACCTTGCATGTGATGAAGTTGAGCTGATGGTGAATCGTTTAGATATTTTTTGGCTAGCTTCATTCTCTTGGTGACTTGAATTGGATTCCCAATCAAAGTTCCCCACCTTCAGGTAATCTTGTACCACAAGGTCTGAATTCTTTTGCCCAAGCTCAAGTTTTTGGAATTGTTTTATCTGCTCTGGGTAAAACTGAGCTTTTGTGTCAGACTTTGAACTTCCAAAAATAACATCTTCATCCACAGCAGCATATTTCATAGTATTTTTGATTTTGGTATGCGGCAAAGAAGGTTTACTTATTGCTTTAGTGTAACTTGAAATTACTTGACCCTGGCTACTTTTGGAACCTGAGATGGGTAGCTCTGGTTGAGCGTTATTCCATGTTTTGTGGCCCAAATCCAAATTTTGAAGTTTGTGAAATTGAGAATAGCCAATTTGATCTTGTGTAAGGGACTCAATTTTTGCTTTCTCCTCTGCATTGGCAGCTTGATGCATAATATATTTCTCTAAAAATTCCCTGTTTGAATTAGTCCCTTTGCAAAGGAGTAAACCATCAAAAGGTGAGTAAAATGGTATTGCAGGCTCAACCTGACCTGTTGATTCTTGTACCCTTTGCCCCGTTAAAAATTGATTTGATTTTCTTTCACTACCAAGAGATACTTTTTTAGGTGGTGAATCATGAATTACTGGGATGCTCTTCCACCGATTAGGAACTGAAGTATCTTTTAGAATAGATCAAAAGATGGAAAGCAAAGACAAGAAGAATGTCAGACAAATAGAAAACATCTGTTCTTGTGCTTCACCTTTGAAATCAAGTTTATGACTTTCAGAGGAAGGTCAAAAGGACTGGTCAGTCAATGAAGAAACTCATTGCACTCACCAAATGGCCTAGATACATCCAAAGGATAAGTTTTCAATTGTTCCATATTCATTTTATCATAACTGAACAAACCTTTATCCAAATCTGTTAGTGGAAACAAATGATAACTTTTTGACAAAACTGTGGGTAATGAATCTATCTGAGGTTCTTTCCCTTGCTTCTGAGTATGCCTGGAACCTTCAGAAACCAAATTGCTACCTTGAGGTGCATTGAAAAGTTTAAAAGGTGATGTTGTCCCGGAAGAATGTGGTATCGATTGACTGCCTGTCTTCCAATAGGAACCCTCTTGATTCAGAGGACTTGTAGCACGATTTAGATAACTAGCTTGTCTACAATATGCTGAAAAAGTTTCCACCGGACCATCATTCTGAAAATATGAAAAATCTGAGATTTGATTATTCTTAGTGGGCCAGGTATATTCCGAAAAACTACAAATAGCAGGGATAATTCCTTTGTGAATGCAGATACACAACAATGGAAGTAAAAATTGAAAGGCTTTCATCTTCGTAGAAAGGGCACCAAAAGTGCTATCCGATGGAATCAATGGTCAATTGTGGCAATTTGCGCTAAAGTTCCAGCTTGTATCAAATCTCTCTGGTTTTTTTATGAATACCTTTGAAACAAAAGAAACACAAAGTATGACATGTTTTATGCAATAATTTCATTACAAGGCACTTTATAACTGATGACATAGCATCTTGCTGTCCAGAGAAGTTTGTATTGCTCAGACACAATACCATATGATCATCCCTTGTTGTTTTAACAAGACATTGAATCCCCTACATCCTTATTTTGAATTACAACACATACCTATCCTGGAACCCAGTAACATATGTGACAGACAATTTGTGCCAGCTTGTCAGCCCTGAGGACTGCGCAACAGTTCCATAGGCTGTCACACAGACATACATTCCTCAATACAGATATGTAAGCAAGTAATGTAACAATAATAATAGGTGTACATAATAATACATAAGTAATTACAGCTCAGGCTCAGTGTCAAGAGCCATGTAAAGTAAGCAGTAATTGTCAGCCCGGAGGACTGCGCAGCAGTCCCACAAGCTGTCACACAGACATATACACCTTAACATAGTTAAGTGAGTAAGCAATGATAAGTGTACATAATAAAACATAAGGATTTACAGCTCAGGCTCAGTATCAAGAGCCATGTAGAGTAATTAGGAATACATCTAGTGAAACACTTGACCCAACATAAACATATGTCTAAGAGTATCAAACTCATGTTTCAGGTGAAAAGATCTGATGTAGTAAGGTTCAAATAAGGGTGAGCAGCTCTCTACCCCAGGACTATATATCACACTCACTGACCTAGATTTGAGTGTGGTCAACTGTCAGCCTGAGCCTTTAGAGAGAAGAAAACAAAATAATATCTTCTCTTTCCCTGCTGGTTTAAGTGTAGGGAAGTAAGAAACACTAGACAACAAATCACACCTGATGTAGTAAGGCCCAAATAAGGGTGAGCAGCTCTCTAACCCAGGACTATATATCACATTTGCTGACCTAGAAGTGAGAGGGAAAAGTTAGGGAAATAATACAACTGTGAGATATCTCTAACTCAGTTTATCTAACCTAGATACAAGTGTGGTCAACTGCACTGCCAACATATTTTCATCACATGGAAGCTTGCTATGTAACATAGCATGTCTTCATGTGATACTATGGACCATTTTTCAAGGTCCCTACCTTGGAAAATAGACCTATTGCATCACATCTTGGCCTCCTATGTGACATAGCATGCCTCTATGTGATGCAATTTTCTTGGCGGTGCTGTCAGCCTGAGCCTCTAGAGAGAAGAAAACAAAATAATGTTTTTCTAAAGGACAGGATTAGGCATATCACAGTGTCAGGTGGGTCTAATGAGTGTAATGAAAAAGAAAGGGAAAATGGAGATGAGTGGAGGGATTTACTTACTCTTTCCCTGCTGGTTTAAGCATAGGGAAAGAGTAAGTTTGATGTGGCAACTGGGTTAGTGATGATTGTCTTATCTGGTTACTAGTATATGCCTGTGTGTCTCACTGTACATCAACATCAGGTTATACCCTTCTAAAGAAGGAAGGAGCTGAGGACAGGGTATATAAACCCCTCCTTCTAGCTCAGGGGCTCAGTTCCCCTTTCTCACCTTTTACCACCAACACCTGAATTGAACAACAGCACACATTGAGGATTATCCCTAAGGACAATAGTGCACTGTTCATGTCAGCCCTTGAGTACTTAAGAAGTACCATGGAGCTGCAAAGGTTGATAAAATCATATCCTTACTGTTGAAATTTAAATGAAATCATTTTTTAAATTTCAAATTCATTTAAATCTCTTTTTCCTTCAACCAATCCTTACAACCATATTGTATGTTTTTCATATCAAATTTGGTCTCGCACAGGCACAGGCATTTGGCTCAGATGATTGTACATGTGTCACATGTCAAACCCTAGTAATCTTTCATCTCTCACACAATATAACCTAATGCACTCATCCCTGTGGCATATACCTGACAGAAAACAGTTTTCTTGAGAGCCCTCTTTTTCCTTATCAATTACTTTCTTCTTGTGATTGATCAAGGTGAGGATCTTGAGTAGTATTAAGCATAACACTAGGATTGGACTGAACAAGTACAATCCCTGTTTTCTGTCACTTACCACACCTCATAGCTCAGTTTTGAGAGCTGTAACTAAAAATCCACTATAAAACTGAATTAAAAGTTGTATATTACAGCATTATTACATGTAGAGTAACCTGCTGTAAACCATAAACTGAAACTGTAATAACATACAAGATGTTATGTACTAATAATAACAAGACATAGTAAACTTTTGCTTTGTAATGAGTGTATGCTGATAAAAAATAGAGGATCAGAATATAAAAGATGGATCTGACCTCCTCTACAGGAGGAGGAGGATCATCATCATCATCAAAACTAACTTGAACCATCTGAATAACTATAAAGATATTATAGACTTTCTATCTTCAGAGAAAATCTTAGTCACCATCTACCATAAGAGTAGCCTGTTAATTTATTCTCATTTCTAGAATGCTCATATCTTTCATATTCATTGGTTGTCTTATTTTTCTTGGTCATCCCAGGTCCAAAGCTAGAACCTTTCCTCACTCCTTATTATCTAACTCTTGCTGAAGGGTTTTCAAGAGTTGAGATAATAAGTAGAGGATAAAAACTGAGGCTTGATTGACCACTAGATAGTGCAAGGTAAGGATTTGCACTGGTCATCACTGGACATGCCAGATATCTAGTTTAGTTCTAGATAAGTCCAGTTCCCATCTGGCTTGCAGGTGATAGTCCTGGGCATTTGGGATAGCAAAGAAACCCACTTTCTCTTTTTGGCCTTTGTGCCTTTAATCATCATTGTCAATTTCAGTGAGGTGTCTTGCTAGATAGAAGCAAGGTGCTCACAAAGAACCCTTTTCCTCTCTTGGCCTCTGTGCCCATAGTCACCTTGTCATTCTTAGTGAGTAGTCTTGCCTGACACAAGCAGGACTTTCACAGTTCATAGGGTGAAAGTAAAGAAGGTCAAACACTAGAGGACTGGTAGTCCTCCTTCCTTGCTTACCTAGAGTAGCCTCTTGGACTTCTAGAGATTTCCCAAGTGTTACAGGAAAAACTACCCAAGCAAGTTTTAAGAGATCAGCACATTAGCTCATCCTTTGCTTTGTTGATGGTGGAAGTTATTCTTCCATCCCTGATGGTTTCCCCACAAAGGGAAACATCCCCATTAATCTCTCAATTAGACCAACCTAGTTACTCTGCCTCTGGTTAAAAGATTAGTTAGCTCTAGCATCAAACCCTCTTCTCAGGGGTCATCTAACTGTAGTCTACACTTGGGGGTGACCAATGTAGACATGCAAAAGTCAGTTGTTTCAAGGAAGAATCCATTACTGGATCTTTTTCCCTTGGGTTGTAGTCAGGAGGTCAGACATAAAGAAGCTTACCCCTGACACAGCTCATGTTAGATACACAATTGGCATGAATTGAGAGAGGACCCCCTTGATAATTTCCTATCCTGTTTGGCTCTGAGTTTGACCTGCCCTCGGCTGGAATTATCAGCGCCAACCCAGACTCATGTCTACCTAACTCGACAATACTTTCATCTTTTTCTATGTTTTGTGAAAGGCGTAGGATGGTGTAGCTGTACTGTGCCCTATCTTTACTAGTCGTCAATTGAGTGACTGCAGTAGGCTGATCCGAAAAATTGTGTGTAGTCCCTCAACCAAAATCTCTGCTGGTGGTTGCATCCTACCCATGATGATCACACAAATACAAGGTGATAGACGTTTCCCAGTCCGGCTGTTGAAACCTGTCCATGATCCTGAACCCTCACAAACTAGATGAATTCCTATCATGCTGAGCCCACCCTAGCTGCTCTAATCAGATCAGTCTTGTGGGCTCTTATTTTACAAAACACTCTTGCAGTAAGAATTATCGGGAATTGTCAAGGATGCATAATGAGACTAAAATCGATAGTCAGGTCAGACTGGAAAAGGGGGTGGCTTAAAATATCAGAGAAGATCCGTTCCGAGGTCCACTCATAAGATCTTGGGCAAACTTGCTCGTCCGGATCGAGGTCTGGGCTCGTTAACGGGTAAGACTGGTGAAGGGCTTGAGGATTGATGGTCACCTCGGTCGAGGTAGTTGAAGCAGAGGCTCTGAACGGTCGAAAAGAGGTTAGATGTGAACCAGTATAAGACAACCAGCTTCCCCCCGTCAATAATAATCCACTCGGTCAGCATGGTCTTCACGGACATATGATGTACACAGAAGGGGCTGCTTACCGCAGGTTGAAAGGACGCGTAGGCCATCATAAACACTCCCGCCACAAAGCCAGTGGTGCGAATGCGTTCGGGTGTCCAAAAGGCAAGCCCCCGCGCGAGTGCAGTGGGTGGGGCGGAGGGCGGTCCAAGTGCAGGTGGTTTAAGACGCGCTTGTCTGAGAGCCCAGTTGAGTTCGATATTGACGAGGAAGGCCATCCAGCATCCGATCACGAGTCCGAGGTCTTCTTGGATCATGCTCTCGCCCAATAGCGGCGATCGTTCGAGAACGAGTGCGTGAGCCGGAAACTCAGCCACCGCTGTCTCACAGGCTTGCCGTAGAACGGTAGTGAGCAAGAAGATGACTGGGACATGAACGGAGAGAGAGCCGAGGAGGGTAGTGAGCGGTCGGCAACGATGGACGGTCTGAAGTCGCACCAGCTCGGTCTTAAGCTGGGGTCTCCAAAAGAACCAAGGAAAGCCTTCAGGATTTGGGACTCGGGTGAGATGAGCAAGACATGCTGACGAGTGTCTGAAGGTGGTGCTTGTAGATTCCGATCTCGGCCTCAGTCTTAAATGTTCGGTTGGCCCGACGTGCAATCTGGGACCGAAAAGCCTTCATTTGAGGTACGACCTCTCGTTCCAAGCGTCTTATCCGGGCCCGGGCCCATAGGCTTGCGGGCAAGGTAGTGAGCGAGCGTACAGTGATGGTGAGCAGGACGGTAGTGGTGGCGTAGGAGAGTGGAAGGGACTGGGCAGCGAGAAAAGTCTGGGAAAGCTGGTGAATGAGCTGGCCATAGATGGTCGGGTCTAGCGTGCCTACCACCACTGCCGCGTTCGACTGTGAGGAGAGAGTTCGGTTTGGGCTTCTGGGGACCACCGGAAGTGGTCGAAATCGGGTGGATGTGGATAACCGGAAGACTTGACGGGCAAACATTTCTTGGATGCAACCCGTTACCCCGGGACCGAAAAAGAATTCTTATGGAAAAGGCGACTGTTTGAAAAGGAAACGACCAAAAAAAAAACTCAATTTTATCCTCTGTCAGAGGCTGTCAGAAACCCTATAAAACTATACAATATAAATAAAAAAAACTGTAATTGACGGTGAAACTCTCCATACAGGATTCGAGAAATGTTGAGAGTACACAGTTGAGAGTTGAGAGTAGATGCGCCATAGCGGGTGGCATGCATACCATAATCACATTTTCCTCACACTACAGCACAAACTCATCTTTACCTGCCGGTAAATTTTATTAGGGCAGGTAAATAAAGTTGGATGATCATTTTATTTGCCTGCCCAGATTATGGGAGGTAAATTTTTTTGTTTACTTGTATAATCTTATTTTCCGTCTTCATAAACCACATTGGTTCATTATTATATACACTTGAAAATTAAAAAGCTTGAAAGCAATATAACTGAAAGATTTGAAACTTGTTGGGTAGCTGGAGAAATTGAAACTGTACAGATAAATAAACTCAATCTTGGGCAGGTAAAGTAAACTAATCACCAATTTTATTTACCTCTGTAAAGCTGGAAAGATGAGGATCTTGTGCACTTTCATCATCTTTACCTTGCATGCTGTCCTGTAAGGAAACTAAGATGGCGGTGGTGACTGGATCAATTGTTATTCCAAGTCATTATGCTGAAATATCACATTTTTAGTGATGATGTTTCAACAAAATGAGATGAATATGCTCTCAATAGGTGGAGGAAGCCAAAAAATGGACGGGTAAAGAAACTTGATCTTGGGCAGGCAAATAAAATTATCACTGAAATTTTATTTACCTGTCCCAATAAAATTTGTTGGTGGGCAAAGATGACTTTTCCCATAGTGTGATCATCAACATTTATGTACACACCATCCCTCTGGCTACTTGACCCATTCCATCATGGTTTATACATAGTCACTCGCCGCCACCACCACCACGCATCAAATAGCATCACCAACTTGATAGTTTGTCCCCCTTAAGTCTCGACCTCGGCCAGAAGAACTTGATCGCTAGTATTTCTTTCCTTATACCATATAACAGATCTACTTAACGGTTTGAGACACTGGAGCGTCCCTTTGAGAAGCAAATTGAGGTCCTTGGAGATTTTTTTTTTTTTTTGTCTTGAGTGCATACTGGTCCATATACAAACGGCCTGGCGTTTGAACCTGTACTGTACAAATCAACATGCATTCGGTTCGAAGCTGCCCCCGAATCTCTCTTAAATCTTTGGGTTCGAAACCGAAAGCAATTAAATTTAAGGGTCAGCACGTCATATGAAAGTCCCTGACAGTACCAAAATTTCTCAAAAATCTCATGTGCTCCCACTTAAACTTGGAACCTGTTCCCGAATTGCACTTCCTACTTTTTGGGGTGATGATAACTTGATACATCAAAACCTGTGGGAATATAGGTTCATAGCTACTTGCTTGGTTTGAGTTGTCCTTATAAGTAAATATACATCAACAGCCAACAACAACAACAAAAAATCAAAATCAAAATCCTGCAGACCTTCTTTTATGAATCTCAGTCTGACTAATAAAACCTACCTTTCCAGTCTGTCTCACATTTGTAAAAGTCCAGTGTCATTTTTTTCTTTTTTAATTATCATTAAGAGTCACGATATTGATCTTGGTCAAACAGCTGTCATTTGTGCAGATGTTATTATTGCTAGTAGCACAGCTATTGTAACACCCCACTTCAACCAACTCTGATCCCACTTCATGAGTTAAAATTTCAAAAGTAGCAGAACAAAGGGGGCTTTTTTTTTTTTTTTTCAATAATCAACAGTTTTTTAATTGTTTAAATACCACCAATCTAAGAACTACAAAAAAAAAAGGAATCTGTCTGAAAAATACAAAAGAAAAAACTGAAATTAATAATTGGCCTGAGTTAGACTTATTCTTTGAAATATCACTTGTCTTTTTGTTTTTTTCTTTTTTTTTCCCTTTGCCATTAAAAAAATTAGTATATTAAAGAAAACAATCTTATTCCGAATATAAAATAAATGATGGATGGAGAAAAAAGAGTAAGAAAGAGACAGAGAGAGAGAGAGAGAGAGAGAGAGAGAGAGCAATACTTCATTCTTGAATAATGAGATTTGATTTATATATATAAAAAATAAAAAGTAATAAAAAAATATCACAGGGTTATCAAGAACTCCAAACAAAATAGACTCCTTGCCTACTGAGAATAAAAATGTCAAGGATTTATCTAAATTAACTCACTTTGAAAAGTCCTCTTCAGTGTGAGTGAGACTGATCTTTTTGAAAGCTTGGGTTTTTACTAACAGGACTTACACATTACTGGCTAGGTCTTTTGGTGGGTAATAAACAAAAAAAAAAACATGCAAACTTTACAATTGAGTGTGAAGGTTTTATTTATTTACCATATTCAGTTATCTCACTTCCCTTATTCAAATCTCTTGCTAACTGAGCTTGAAACTAGCTGTTTTTCATTAAAAATAATAATTATCTGTTGGGATACACTATCTCTGATTTTGTCAAGAGCTTCACAAATACAACCCCACTATCGGTTTGTAAGCTGTTGTGGTAAGAATTGCAGAGTACGTGTGTGTGTGTGTGTGTTTGTAATTGTGATATGTGTTTCTGGTAGGAGTCTATGATACTTGAGTATGTGAATCCTCCTTATCAAAAAGGATCTGTATGTCATTCCTCTGCACTTCCACTCCATCCATCAACTAACTGTTTCTTCCTATCACATTTTTTTTTTGTCTTGGTCGCAGATCCCATTTCTTTGATCCTTACACTCTGTCTGTGTAGGTCAGTTTGAGGTTGACTTTGTCCCTCATCTTGTTTTTGTCTCCTACTGAGACCACTTTAACTGTTCAGGTATCTTTGCGTTGAGTTATTCTCCGCATCTCTTGAGTAGAGCTTAGACTCCTCAATTGCTCACAATGTCTACCCCCCCCAATTTCTCCCTGTTTAAACTTTTATTGAACCTTCTCAGAATAAGAAGAAGCAGATGAGAAAAAAAAAAAAAAACAAGAGAAACGTTTGGATTTCAACGGTTTCAGGGTTTTTTTTTTTTTTTACTTTTTTTCTCTCTCTGGAGATGCCAGTAGTCATTACGTATAGCATCAAACTTTTGAGAAGCTGTATTATACCTTGCCAGCCAATCTTAAAAGAGAGGCTGACATGAGACATAGTTTGCAATGGCTGATTGAAAAAAAAAAAAAAGAAAGTGGCGAGGTTTGTCTCAAGTGAATTACAAAAGATGGAGGGGTATTTTTCGGCATAAGGCGAAAAAAAAAAAGACGGCTTGTATCAGAGCTTACTCGTTTAGCATCAGGGTCCGCCGTACAGTCCCCACAAAGGCGGACTTTATAAACCCGAACTTGGTGTGATTTTTTCATTTGACCATAGGCTCGGTGTTGGTCTTTGTGCCTAATAAGTTATACACAGACTTTTTCATGAAATGCGTTCGAAGGAGATGGTTCAAATCCGATTGTTGTTTAGATCAGGGAATGGTCGAATGATTTTGGGCTGAAGAGCGTTTACACTGAAATTACCAAATCCGATGAGTTGACCAGGTTTAAATGATTAGGTTTGAATGGAATCAAATCAAAACAGAGGCTACTTTGGTTCATCAAGCCATCTTTTTTGATATGACTCGCCATGTTTTGAATGTCAGAATGAATCTGATAGCTGGTTAATCAAGTTGATTGATTTCCGAGGTGATGAGAGAGAGAGAGTTAAGGGGTAGTGATGAACATGGATTAGGTGATGACTGGGTAAGACCGAGTTTGGTTGGATGCCGAAGTGGTTGAGACGAGAATTTGGACTAGATTGGTTTTGGGTATTAAAACTCCAGAAAAAGGGAGTTTTAATTTAAATTTAAATAGACAGAGTTCTCGATTTTTCACACTCACAACTCGTTTCACATTTTGACTTGCTTATTTCATCCACAAAACTATACTCTTGACCAACAACATCAACAACATCAACATCAACATCAACATCATCATCATCATCATCATCATCATGAACTCTGACTCAAACGATCGTACTTCAACTCCTACCTCATCTTCAACTTCATCATCATCAAAGTTGAGCGTATTGATCGTAGATGATAATGAACTCAATCTAGTCAGTCATCCATTTTCACATCTTGGTCGAACTGCCTATTAACGACAGATGAAGCCTTCTTCTTTCCTCGAAAATATCAATCCTAGAGAGTCATCTCTCAAATATTAATCAAGAAAGTTTCAGACTTGGTTCACATTCCATCTCTATCTACTGCTTCATCTGGTCCACAAGCATTAGCACTCTTATCACAAAAAGTATTTCATATCGTCTTATTAGATATCTCTATGCCTGGTATGAGCGGACTAGAAGTCGCTAAAAGATTACGTGCCACTCAAGGTCCTGGTGATCATGAGCCTCAAAATCATTCATTACTCTTACCTTATAATCGTCATATTGATATCTGTGCTGTCACCACTGACTTGGAAGATTGGCAGGTAAGCAAAAACAACACACTCGCTTGATTCCACTCTTTGTATAAACTCAACCCTGATTTTTCTATTCTATCAAAGCTCGAAACATATCGAAAAGCTGGAATGAATGGTGTCATTGGGAAACCGTTGAAAGAAGATGATATCAGGCATGCATTACAATTAGCCTCAATATCCAAATCGGCTTACCCATTTCCCACCCCAATCGATGTCACCACTCCTCGCTATCCAACCTTTCCCATTCTCACTCACACCAGACGCAGGTCTTCTTGTGCGAATTTCAAACAGCAATACGCGGGAAGAGCCACATATGCTTTCTATTTCAGATTACATGGCACCCCTCATCCTCTACCTCTTCCAACACTTGAACCCGAAACAAAGACCACTACAAGTAGACCTCCACTTGACAGATTAAATAGTATATCAACTTCTTCCGTCGATTCTCCTTCCTTTCCTACTGCTCGTACAACCCCTCCATTAGGTTGGAATACCTTATCTACTACTTCTTCTATTGAGGATTGGCAAGGTGATGTTGTATCAAATGAACAAGATCCATTTGCAGCTGGATTCGGTGCTGCTTTATCAGAAAAAGAAGGAGAAGAAGGAGATGGAGATGAAGAATGGGATACTTTCAAATCTCAAGCTCGTACACAATTAATTTCTAGGAGATCTATTCCTTTACTTGGTCGTCAAAATCAACTTGATCATCAAGATTGGAAAAGGGAGACGAGGTCTGATTGCGGTTCACCTGATCGACCTACTTATAGATTGGTCTGGTTAGGTATCAAATCTCAGAGCGTCTTAAAGGATGGACCTTTATTGGATGAAATGTTAAATGTGATGGCGATTGAAGATTCTATTTCATGAACCGTCCAGTCTTTTTGGGATCGGTCCACCGGGGTTTCTTTTGGGAGATGGTTTTTTTTTTTCAAATATTGCTGTGTATTACTTGCATCTCTTATTTCTCTGTTCTTTTCAAAAAAAAAAAAAAAAAATCATCATCATCTATGGAGCATAAATTTTCATTTTCATGCAAAATAATATTCTTCACCATAAACCTGTTTTTTTTTTTCGAACTTGTGGGATTTCCTATTCATGTCATTGTATCGTTTGTTTGTTTTTTCGGGGCTTTTTTTTTCTCTCTTCACATTGATATTGTAGAGTAAACGGGCACATTTTTTTTTCTTTTAGGTCACATGTACTTTTTTTTTTTTTACTTTCACTTCATCCATCACAAAGACATCCACAAATATGAAGCAAAAATACAACACGATGGTTTTTTTTTGGGGACTTGTGTTTTTTCTTATCTAGTCTTTTTGTGAGACTTCCCTTTTTTTATAGTGTTGTCTCTCTATTGGTAAAAGGGAAACAGAAAAAAACGAGAGAAAGAGACAAAGAGAATGTGTGTGGTGTCTTTTTTTTTGAGGGGGGGGGGGGGGGAGAGCATATAATGGGTCCTACAACAAACGTTCTTTTTGAGATCTATTACTATTTAAATTAATGATGATGATTTGTCTTGAGTAAAAACATTTAGATAAGGGGAGGTACGCACCATTTCTCAAAAAGCAAATCCTGAACTCAGCTTAATCCGGATGAATTATATATATATAAAACTGTTAACTTATTTTGATTTATTTAGAGAATACCCTTTCAACCAAAATTTTTATCATCATTCGGTTGTTTCAACAAATTAAATCATAAAACATGATTTTTATACACTTATATATATATATATATATATATAATAAATAAATAAGTTTTGAGTTCAAAAATTGTAGAAATTTTCTGAATGAATTAATTAAGTA
>MU167317.1:36668-56005 GCA_015951145.1 Cronartium quercuum f. sp. fusiforme G11
AAAAAAAAAAAAAAAAAAAAAAAAAAAACAGTTACAGGTTGTAAAAGTTGATTTGATAGGTTTTAACAGATTTTTCTTAGATGTAGAACAAGCTCCAGAATGCAGTTTATTATTCTTATTATTTTTTTTATTATTTTTTTAGTAGTAAGAAATCTTTAGAGTGCTTGGTTTAGACTTGAGTCAGGGTATAACTATTGTTGAATGGTTCTGAGCTGATGGCCCACTATTGTACAGGTTACAAAAATTCACAACACATAGCATTGATCTACAAAAACTAGCATTAAGACCTTGCTCAATGCAAGTGTCAGGGAGTAGCTCCTGTTAGGCTACTTCTTGGCTTGAAATTTAGTCTACCCTTGATACACTCAAGTTTAGACTACAGTTAAAAGACCTCCAAATAGTAGATCTTGGAAGGACTAGGTCTCCATGCCCTGGTAGGAGATGTTGAAGAAGTGTACAGTTGAGTACTACAACTGTTTGGCTCCAATCCTTCTATCAGACAGGGTGCTCTGTTTCCTGTCTTGGTGATTTATCTCTATTCTTTTTAGTACTTAATACAAGGAGTCTGAAAGAGTATAAGGTTACCATCCTGAACAGTGGTGTTCTCAATGAAGTTTCTTCTTTGGATATGTTGAAAGATGAGGAAAATACCCATGCTCTCAAAAAAGTTTGTGGTTGCTTTTGTGATAAATGATATGGAGTCAAATGTAAGTTCAGTCCTGCTATCAGGTGAAGATTCTTGAGTAAAATAAAGTTCAAGAAAAATCTCATGTATCATGATGAATCACTTTGCTGGATATGAGTTTCTTGTACCTTCAAAAATTGATTATGAATGATATATGGCTCAGGCCAACCTTTTGAGGTTATTTACAAAAGAGTCGAAAATAATGACTGAATGACTTACTACAGAGTAATAAAAGTTCTAACTCTCCTCATGACATGGGACCCTTCTGAAACTCTGTTCTAATTGAATCAAGCTTCTAAATGACTTAATATTCATGAAGAGTTTGAAGAATACCCAGGATTCATATCCTTTCATTGACTAGAAGATGATCATTATCTGGAGTTTTACTCGCAATTTGTATTCTATTCTGGAATGGGAAACCTCTGGAAAATTTGAAGACCCTTTGTTGGTCCTCATAATGTTTAAGGTCTGGAACCGAAATCGCTTTGGCTATCTCTTTGGTATCTTGGCCTATTACATATTCTAGTATATTCCAACAAAAAAGATTTGTATGAAAGAAAGTCCTGAATAATATCTTACACCTCTCTCATATTGATCTTTTCAGAAGAATATTTCTGCATCTTTGATGCTTTCAACTTCAACTTTGACTTGAATTCAAAATCAGCCTCCAAAGGTACAGACGTTTCCAGGGCCTCTAGTCCACAACTAAATGGTGCGGAGAGGTTGTCTTTTGAAGGTCCTTCAAGTGCAAGAATATGATATGTTGACATATGAAACAACCTAAATACTAGATATATTCCCAATCATGTAGTATTTAACCTTTATACTCATAGAATAATTCAGAGCTGTGCACCAGTTCTTCAAGATGAGCTGTTAAAGCAATGGGAGGATAGTGCGGAGATTCAAGTTTTACTCAAACTGTACCCTAAACAAAATCACAAAGTGGGAGGCCATGATACAGTTTGATTTGCAGAAATTTCCTTCATGTGGTCAATATGAGATTTCCTCACGAGGGAAAGTACAAGTTTCAGACCCACCTATATAAATTTGCGGGGTCTGAGTTTATAACGTAAGTGTAACAATGCCTCCAAAGAAGTCTTCTTCAAACACGGAGACCAGAAATGCAACCCCTCAAAAAAAAAAAAAAAAAGAAAAAAAAAGAAAAGAAAGGTATCTCAGAGGCAAGACCCAATTTAAAAATTTCCAGCCTCTGAAAGATCTTACAGCCAATCTTATCAAGGGCCGGGGTGAGCTTCTAGAGTCTGTGTTTGATCATACAAGTTGGGATATAAACCAATCAACGATTGGTACGGTTGCGCCAAAAACAATTATGGTCAGATTGACCTTAAAATTTTCTCTCTCTATCCTGACTCAATACTGAATCGAAGGATATTCATAATTCTGTAGAAATTTGAGGTACTTTATTAACTTGCTCAACTAACCTATTGCACGTTTTCATTGATCGATACAATTTATAGCGCGATGTCTCTCTGTCGGGTGGGGTTTGGGCGTTAATAAATGATTCGTTTTGTTCTGTTTTGCCTCTCAAATATTGATGTGTATGTCTGCCTAAAACCTTGAGGATTTGGACTAAAGATTTACTTAAAAAGAGAATTTCAATCACCATCGGCTTTGACTGACTCTTTCGCACCTTGGCTGGTCATCAAATTTTCAAGCCTGATTAAGCACTTGATGCTCTTGTGTCATGTAGGGAAGCTGGGTCTGCTGATTGAGAAGTGAACACCACCTAGGTACAATGGAGCTGCAAATGTTAATATAATTATATTCTTACCACACCTCATAGCTCAGTTTCAAGAGCTGTAACTATGTAAGAATCCACTATAAAACTGAATTAACAGTTGAATATTACAGCATGATTACATGTAGAGTAACCAGCTGTAAACCATAAACTGAAACTGTAATAACATACAAGATGTTATGTACTAATAATAACAAGACATAGTAAACTTTTGCCTTGTAATGAGTGTATGCTAATAAAGGATAGAGTATCAGAATATAAAAGATGGATCTGACCTCCTCTACAGGAGGAGGAGGATCATCATCATAAAAATAACCTTCAAACTGTCTGAATACTATAAAAGATATTCTAGACTTTCTATATTTTAGAGAACTCATATTCAATTACTATTATAAAATAGTTTGTTGATTCAATCTCATCTCAGAAAGTCATCATCTTTTTTGTATTCATCAGTTTCCTTATTTCTGTGGTCTGTCAAAGTGCAAAGCTAGAGCCTTTCCTCACTACTTGCTATTTACTCTTGCTGAAGGATTCTCAAGAGTGAAATAGTAAGTAGAGGATAAATCCTGAGGCTGGGATTGGCCACTAGACAGTGCAAGGAAAAGATTTGCATTGGCCATCACTGGACTTGCCAGACATCTAGTGTAGCTCTAGATAAGTCCAGTGCCCATCTGGCTTGCAGGTGTTAGTCCTGGGCATTTGGGATAGTATAAGAACCCATTTTTCCTTCTTGGCCTTTGTGCCCATAGTCATCTTGTCACTTTTAGTGAGGAGTCTTGCCTGACAGAAGCAGGAATCTCACAGAAAAAGCCACCACTATCTAATCGAATACTAAGCAAAAGGTCTTCTTGGTGGCCATGCAAACCGTCCTTTCTATTAAAAAATAGTTTCAAATATAGTCTTTTGAGGGTCTATCATGTATAATACATATATGCAGTGCAAAAAAGCTGGTTGAAATACTGCGTTAGGTGATAAGAAGCGAGCGGTGACATTTAAGGCAAAAACAAGTTCTAGGTGTATAGTTAGAAACTAATCTACATTATGCGAAATGAGCGGTGTGAAAGAAAGAAGCAAAAAAAAAACACATTGAGATGTAAGTCAAAGAAAAATGGAATACAGCCGAAAAGAGTAGTCAGCGTCACCCTCATCGGTTTGAGTATTTTGTAGTCAAGAATCTTGCTGCAACCACCGTAAGAAAGACGTTGAAGAGGCAGAAACCGGCGAAAATTCCTAGGTCTCTCCATCGGTTTTCAAAAGAGTAGTTCAGGGTTGCGAGGACTATGGTGAAGGAAAGAGAAAGGTAGTCATTTTCAGTGTCAAATTTTTACATCTAAAAATACCTGCCTCGCTTTTTAGCTTACATTCGTCGCCTACTGCATACGAGCAATAATCACAAAATTGGGTGGCAGTTTCACTTTGGATGTAGCCACCCACTGAGTCAACGAAGGGTGAAAGCCATTCTTCACAACTTAAGTCATTAGGTGGTACCAGCCGCGTCCTTGGAAAACGTGAAAAATGAAGCAGTCAGGTTGATGCGTTTCTGGCCTAAATGAAGGTACCGCTCACAGTTCCTGAGGCCGACAAGTGATGGGTAGGTCGTGAAGCTCATTGACAACCAATCCCCCTATAAGTCTCGTGAATGGGTCCAAGTTGTATGCCCCTGAAACCCAACGTTCGTGCGATCAACAAATCGACATCATAAGTAAAAAGAATCCGAGAAGATGACTAACAATATCGCCAGAACCCTGGCATCTGCGGTTGCGGAATTACCGCACCGCAAAAGATGGAGAGCGTGGCTGCAACCAACGGGTTGGTCTGAGAGGCAATGTAAATACTTGGTGACAATGCCGCGATTGCTTGCCCCAAGCTGATAGCAAATACTTCCAAAAGCCAGATCACTGTGAATCATTCAACGGAAAAGGCACAGAGCAAAGCTTAGTAAAGAAGTGACAGATAGGGCGCTAACAACTTTTTCCACGAGCTCGAAAAGAACTCAACTGAGAAAAGCGTAGCCGGATCGATCACTCAAGAAGTTCATACCGATCGGATAATACCATAACAGAAAATAGACAGTGGCACAGATGGTCGCGTAGGGCATTTCGGCCAAGAACTGGCTTATTGCGAAGACTTCGTGGCTGTATGTCCTTGAGGACGCCTCCCTGATATGGATGATTCTGGACATAATGAAAGCAGGCTCCACTTGGGCAATGATCTATATCAATTCAATTAGTATAAGGCAAGAAGAGTGTGATGGAGTTTGAGTAAATTCCGGAACTGACCATGGTCGAAAAGATGGCCGCAATGAATATGGAGAAGATTCGGTTCTGGAGATCAGTGACGGCATTGCCCGCATTCAAGTAAGTTAGGCCCACGAGAAGTCCGATAGAGATGTGATTATAAAGTCTTGTAAATTGATAATCCGCATTGCGATAGTATGCAAGATTAGTTCTCGTCAAGACCGTCTTAAGCTGGAACCAGAATGGCTGCGCATCTGAAAAATTATGGGTCACATGGATCAAAATTACATCCGAATAGTGAACCAAGCATCTAATAGATGAAGTGAAGAGGTATAGAGATTTCAACAAACATATTCTGGCTTGATCAACTGGGCCCTCGGTTGTCTGAGCCAAAGATTCCACTTTCAATCGCTCAATCTCGCGCAGATTCTCAGCGTGCTCCTCGCTTTCTAACCAACGATCAGCCCAATCCTTTTCGCCTCCCATCTGTACCGACGTTCCAGCCCCGATAGCTTCAAGCATAAACTCAGCTGGATTGGCTTCATCGGGACACTTGGCACCGTTGCGTTCGAGATATAACCGCAATATACTCGAGTCATTTCCGATCCCACCAAAATAGACACATCGGCCACCTTTCTTTAAGAGTAGAAGGCGATCGAAGTGTTCGAAGAGAAGAGCATTGGGTTGATGTATCGTACAACTGGAAATTCAGGAGTCTTATCAGTGATTTTGACAGTTCCTTGGTGTTCTGGGAGGGTGAAAAGCGGACAAGTGTAACACACAGAATAGCTTGTCCGGCGGCGGCACACTTCTTCAGAAACCGCACGATATTGTACGCACTCTGACCGTCCAATCCGGATGTAGGTTCTGTTGGTTGGAATCACGATTGAAAGCATGTGTGAGCACAAGGCTGAGGCGTTAAGAGTACCATTTAGTAGGGAACAATAAAATTATACCATCAAGGAAAAGTAACAAAGCTGGTCTTGCAGCCAGCTCAACACCGATGGTTACCCGCTTTCGTGCCTCGACTCCCAATCCAAAACCAGGAAACCCAATCATGGCTTTCGAAGAGGATCCAAAAGATGGTGAGAAATTGTATGGCTCAGAATGAGAATGTTACGTTAAATTGCTTACCATCTGCAAGATCCTCCATCTCCAACAACTGAATTATCTCCTCAACATATTTGTTTTTTTCTTCCGTCGAGATATGGGCTGGTTGTCGCAAATGAGCCGAAAACCTAAAGGCCTCGCGTACCGTGGCAGTCCATTCATGTACGTCCTGTTGCTCACAGTATCCTATTCCTTGCTGGAAATCTTTACCTGGAGCACGCCCAGCAACACAAATATCTCCACCAACGACACCCTATGGGATCCAGACTATGCTATTAGCCGGAACGCCAGATGAAAAGTTTTTTGCGGAAAAGCTTACCGTTGTTTTACGGCTAGCCAGGACATCGAGTAGCGTGGTCTTTCCCGCACCTATGGCCAAATTTTATAGTATCAAGTCAGGAGACGGCTCGCCACGTCCAAGACACTAGAGCCAACAAACCTGAGGATCCCATCAACGCAGTCAAAGTGCCCGGCTTCACGTAGCCGTATATTTCATTCAAAAGTCTCCGTTCTCCTCCTGGTACCTTGACGTCATACGTCAAGGCCTCCCAAGTGAATGGTTTTTGGTTCTGCACCAAGGTCCCAAGTTCATGTTGCACTTTACCGGACCGGAAGTCTTGCTTGAGAGTTTGTAATCGTTCATTCAACTCCTTCCGCTCTGCATTTTCTTTCGCAAACTGGATTCGGTTGGAAGTGTGAGCGCGTGTGCTGGCGATTATGCAGAAATTCGAGTGTGACTAACCACATTGATTGCGGGCATTCCTGCTGCTCCCTTTGCCAAGCTCTCCACTGTTAAGAAAATAGCTATCAAGAACCCAAACAGGAACCCGAGCTGTTTGAAGGTTGCCAGATAATTCAGGATTAGAACATGTAACTTTGACTAAGTTCGTGTGAGGGGAAAGCCAGATGACGGACTAGAATACCAAAATTCCTCCAAACTTGCGCCCTTGAGAAGTTGAATTGCGCCAAAAGGTAAGTCTCTCCATTTACGAATGGGTTTCCGGGAAGAGATCCGGGAAGGGCGCAAGCATCATTGGGACCAAAGTTTTGAGAATACTCTGGCCCATTAGGGATGATTGAGGCGCCATCGCATCTCCTGAGTTTTGCAATTGGAAGCAAAGAAATGTGATCAGTCTCAGGCTCTCTTTGAAAACGGATCGAATGAGCTTTCAGACTCACAAACTTAATCTACCTATATCATTACTCATGAGAGCCTCTACCAACAGATCAAAGGCCGTAGCGCGCGAAGGCCTCAGCATCAAATGGCAACCTGAATCAACACGCGCGAAGAAAAATATGAGCTTACCCATCGAGTAGTGCACCGGATTGATGTAATATAACTGGCAAAGCGGAAATTATTTGAAATCAATGCTAGATATTCAATATATTGTTCAAATAGTTCAATCATACCTACCCACACCAACCAGCGCTGCATCGCGGGCTCAGGGATCATGAAACCACTGTAAAGTAGCATGGAAAGTATTAAGAAAACGGCCATGCGCATCGCGACATCGAAGTTGGAAGCGAGTGCCCCTGTGAGCCTAAATAGGGAACTGAGTACAAGAAAGGTTGTGTAGAAAATAAGGAAAAATATAAAAAAAGCTCCGGCATCGACGACTAATCCGGCCATAAAGTATACCTAAAACTCTCAACACGTAGTACCCAATGAGCGAATGTTTACTTTTTCTCAAAATTAAAAAAAAAAAAAAAATCAAAGTCACTCAACAATCACACAATAAACCAACATCTTCGAGGCTGAGAAAGGGATATCAGCTACAAAATTGGCTAGTGCGAGTGCGCCGGGTGTATAAAAGCAGAAAGAAGTCTGTCGTGTCATGATTGGGCGACCCATCATCTGGCCGAAGAGCTCCGAAAATGCTGTGGAAGGTAAATTCATTCTTAGAGAGCTTTTATGGCACGTTGAATATAGTGATGTTACTCACAATAAAACACGTTTAAAATCAGAGCGCAATAAATCACTCCTCCCCTATAGATGAGAAAAAAAAAAAAAGCCGTTTCAGCTGGGTCACCAAACCTTGGACCATGGGAATTCCTCATCTTCTCACCTCAAGATTGCGCCAGAAGATGTCGGGGGCAATTGGATGAATAGACTTCCAACAATAACCGCCAATAACACGGTCGTTGCCCAGCTTATCATCAACCCCAAAACGTCTTGAAGTTTGATTTGAGTTTCTCGAACAATCAATGCCCAAAGTTGAGCAAAGAATGAGACCATATAGGGGCTCTGGATAGCACCACAAAATCAGTAAAGTTGAACGCACTCAAATCCTAGGACATGAATTGGTACAAACCTGTTTGGTTTTACTACGATAGCGTTCTTCATGAACTGCATAAAAGAATTCGTCTCGCTCGCAACTCTCAGAGGCGAGATAGGAACGGTAGGCTTTCATTTCACGCTGCATCCGTGCACAAACTTCACTGTCAAGGTATGCTTGCTCCATCTCCTCAGGCGTCTTTGGTACAGTGGCAGGATCGACACCATCGGCGAACTGCCGCTCCATTGGGTCAGTACACCCAGTGAGATAGTCGGCGGTGGTCTGCCGAGGAAGGTTCTTATACCCTAACCCAATCATATACGCTCGAGCCTCAGAAGCAGGACCAAAGTAAACTTGGCGTCCTTCGTTGATAAGACAGACCTTGTCGAATTGGTCGTAGATCCCTTCCCCAGCTTGGTATAGTGTCACAAACATGGTCGTCTTGAAAATGTTGGTCATAATGCGAAGTGATTTGGCATACTCCAGCGCTGAAGAAGCATCGAGTCCACGGCTTGAGTTGTCCCAAGATAGAACACATGCTCTTGTCGTCAACATCTCGGCAATTGATACTCTCTTCCGTTCTCCACCAGATACACCACGGATCTCTGCATTCCCGACCACTGAACGCCGCAAAACATGAAGGATGAATCATGAGTCACTGACGCTATTTTGTCTAGAACATCACAAACAGGAATCCCCAGAAGAACCAGCTCGGAGCAAGTGACGTACTTGTATCTTTGGTATGTGAAATACCAAGCATCCGAAGCAAGAGATTGCGCACCTGCTCTCTAAAAAGCTTTTGGGTCTGGTTTGGAAGCCGCTTTGCTGGAGTCTTTGTAGACAGAGCAAAATCCAAAGTTTGGCGAACAGTAAGCGTAGGATGGTGTACGTCATCCTCTTCATTGTAGACGACCCTGAAGAGATTTAGGCCAAGATCAGATGGTTGATGAGTGTGAGGAAAGTTAACTAGCGGGAAGGGG
This sequence comes from Cronartium quercuum f. sp. fusiforme G11, assembly GCA_015951145.1. Taxonomy (NCBI): domain Eukaryota; kingdom Fungi; phylum Basidiomycota; class Pucciniomycetes; order Pucciniales; family Coleosporiaceae; genus Cronartium; species Cronartium quercuum. Next base: position 45,716 of record MU167317.1, read on the forward strand.
GACTGACTCTCCCCTGTACTTCTTGGCCATAGTCTCAGCATCGATCCCGCCGTATTCGACCGTTCCAGAAACATTCAAGAACCCTGCTCGTTGGTTCGCAATCGCTTTAAGAAATGTAGAACAGCCCGAGTTGGGTCTACCCAAGACGAAGCACAATTCCCCAGGTCGAACGAATCCATTAAAACCGGAGATGATTGGCTTGGGTGCTGGTGGCTTGGCGAAGCGTCCCATTATTAAATTGAACGGCAGCAGAAGGTGATCCTTGATGGCATCAGGAAAGGTCCTGATGGGGAGCTTCGCGCCACCCATGCCACTGACAGTGAGGTCTGAAAAGACAACTCCAAGGTGCTTATGGTGAAAGCCGTTGACCTCCATATTCCGACGGTTCCCTCGCTATCATTTTACAAACATAAGAAGATGGGCCGTAAGTTATTATATTTTCAGACTGACTCAATCGCTCATTAAAGATACAATGGATGATTATGGATAGTTGTAGGTATTGATGACCAGGCTGATGGCCCATATTTTAAGATGATCAAGAAACACCCGAATGTTGAAATGTTGGCGAAGGGAGATGAGTGAGCCGGAATATAGGTTGAGACACCTACCAAATACTCCGATAAGTCAAACCCGGCATTTTGAGATTCGCTGTCCGCTTCAAGATTAGGCTGGGTGATTGAAGTAGAACTGCAAGAGGAAGTGCATGGCCACCAAGCGTTAGAAAACAGGACCCCTTCGTATTAGAATACATTGATGGCAAGAAGAAAGAACCGACAGTTCGGTCAGATGTCGCTCGAGTGCTGCAAAGTCATTCTCGGCACGAGCTACATCCACGAAGTCGTCCAGGTCGGGTTCCTGGGAGAATGTGATATTGTGTATGCGATGGTGATTATTGGTCGTGGAGACCACTGTTTCTTGTAAGCTGTCAAGGGTAGAATCCATGGACATGGTGAAAAAAATGAAAAGAGAAACAGAAAAAGAAAAGAAAAGGAAATGTAGAACGATGGAGAGAAGATAGGATGGTGATAATCGAGAGTGCCATGGGTCGTCGTGTATGATAACAATCACCAGTTTCCTGTCTTTCAAATTCTTCACCGAGGCCTAGCCAACCGAGCTTTCGAGTTTGAAACTGTGCCCGTAATTTGACTTTAACTTCGCTCATCCTTCCAGAAACCTCAACTGCGGTGAACCGAGTCTGGTCGGGATAAGAGATCAGATCGTAAAGTCAGGTTGTATTCCCGAAATCGTATTTCACCTCGACCTTTTTTTTTATCAATCGTACAACATTTATACCCTTCAAAATTTGACTTCTCTCCTTATTTACAATCTACTGCTGGCTGCGAAAACCAAAGGGCGAATGTTGAACCATTCTTTTGGGATTTTCAAACAAAACATGCTGCCTTCTGGCCTTGATCACAATTGCCGCGTCTTTCAAGGCTTCGGACCGTATCGATAATTTCTTTGACCTAGCCTTATCGGTAAATCTGAGACACTCAGATAGACATGACGTTTTGAAAAGTTTCATGCCTGATTGAGCCTCGATGGATCCGGCAAACTCATATTCATTTTATGTCGTCCAGACAGAGGTCCGTCGATGTGGAGTCTTTTCACCTAATTTCGCTCTGACCAACCTCAAAGTGCCACCAAACACAGCTCATCCAAATTTGAGAGAGACACTGTCTTAGTACATCACCTCACTTCAATCCACTTTGGAATCACCAAGATTTCTACGTATATATTTAAGCTGCCCAGCTTCGGCATTGCATACCTCAGCTTTCTAGCCAAGACCCAATCATCCTATTCTATGATGCAGCTTATCATCAAAACCTTCACACTTTATCTCATCGTTTTTCCAGCTGCCATTGGACAGCAGGACATGAATTGCGAGACAACTGATGGAAAGAAAAGTGAGTTCACTCAGACCTGAACAGAATCAAATTGGTCTTGACAGACTAAAGACTGTTGCTCGACTCATTAGTGACTTGTACCCCAAAGAGTTCCACCTCGGGTTCGGCCAATGTTGCTACCTCACCTTCAGCTTTGCCCACGTCTGCCACGTCTCCACCTTTGCCCGCGTCTGCCACACCTCCTATTTCGGGTAACGTGCCTGCCTCACTTCCATCGATGACAGCAGGTGCTGGTATTGGAAGTTTCCCAAGTACAGCTCAGCCAGCGTCCCAACCAGCTGCGGGCGCTCCTGGGCCCAACAAGGCCACCACCCCAGCCTCAGTCCCTTCCACTGCGGGAGTTCCTGCATCCAGGGTGACAAACGATCCAGCCTCGTCAGCTTCTGGTGGATTCAATTCCAGCTCTCTCGGCCCTCCCGACGTACCGGTTCCGTCATCTGGAACGACCCCACCCGGATCACCAAGCCCGGTTGGGAGTGTTGCACCTACAACCTCAGGAAATGCTGAAAAGGGTGCTCCAAGGTAAGCCATTTCGAACATTCCGATGTTTTTGATCAAGTTGCAACTAAAAAAAAATAAAAAAAACATTACTTTCTTGCGTGGTCTAATTATTTCAGTGATGGGGCAAAAACGTACAACTTGGAATGTTCTGCCTTTTGGATATCTGGTTTGGCTATTGTAGTTGGCGTAACGACTGTTCTAACGCTTTGAAAGCAGAGTCCTTCCTTCAATAGGCTTCTGTGTATCACCTTCTGATCACTGCAGCTCATAGCAAGTTCATATACTTCACAGGAAGTCGACCGTTTACTCTATCAAGTTCCATTGGAGTGTACTTTATGCTTATAGCTTCATTCCTCGATCAAGGATGATCAATCGCTATATATATATTTTTTTTTATGTTCTTAGGACTTTAGTTTTTTGCTGTTTACAAATCTTATCTGCACTCGTTCATGTAGTATTGTGTGGCATACTGTACTGCGTTTCTTTTGGAGTTTGGCATTGACTATCTTCCGGCGGGTTATACTTTTTTTTTTTTTTTTTTGGCTTAACCAAGTATCGTGAGAAGAGCCACTCTCCTTCACTGCTACGTACAGTTGATCTTATGAAATGGACAATGATAAATCACACTACATTTATACTTTTTATATAAAAAAAAAAAAAGAAAAAAAAAAAAACAGATACAGGGATCACAATCGCTAACCCTTCACAACTTTTTAAAATTCTTTGAGAGCTATGTGAAGAGGGATATCGATCTCGGTTGGGCCTAGGAAAGGACATCGAGTTCGATACTAATGCACATAAAATTTACTGATCAGATATCCCCTCACTGCCAATAAAAGACATCTAGGATAAGTTTATCCTAGATTTCTTCCGACAAGATTTATCTCTTAGTTTTTTTTACTATTCTAGATAAGGAGCATATAGAACAAATTTTTGTGTTGAGAACTCTAGAACAACCTTGTCCTAGTAATTTTTTGTTGGCAGTGCTTCTGAGCATACCACAACCAACTGTTTTTCCCCCTCAATAAGTGTCAGCCCGGGAGCACTTTGAGTACCATGGGAGTGTAAAGAAATACTCGAAACATTCAAATTTAAAGTCAGACAAGACATATCACTATGTAATTTCCTCGCTGCGCTCGGAGACCTCCGAGAGGCAGCTGGAGAGATTTTCCAAAGTCAAGAAGAAGTGCTTACAAAAAGCGCCGGGCTATAAACTTACTTCAAGGTCTGCTTACCCGCTAAGCGTTTGGGAAGAAGTACTTCCAATGACGCTTGGTTATAAGGTACACCAGTTTTCGATAAGGCCCTGGCCATGAACGACCAGCAGGCAGAAGTGCATGGAGACATGAACACAGGTCTAAGCCTGAAGGATGCATATCCGGATTATGATACACGTTAAATTACATTGCAATGAGAGGGATAGACGGAGGTATGAAACTCTCAAGCCGGGTAATTAACAGTCTTGAGCCATCTCAGGCTTCGTTTTCGTCGTCGTCAGCCTCCATCATGTCCCCAGGGTCCGGTGATCCGCTCTCGTGAGCCACTATCCGGGATGGATCATCATCGACCTGCATCTCATCTTCCAACCCATCATCTGCTTCCATCTCTTCTTCCGTTTCAATATCCTCTCCGTTTTCTTCTGCTGGCTCCTGCCGTGACCCTTCGCCAGCATTCACCGTCTTGATAGCGCCTGTAGTAGGATTCGATGAGATGTCTACCTCCGGAACTGGCTCTGACCGATTTGCTTTTTGGACCTTCTTGGCCGCGTTCAACTTTCGAAAGGCTTGAAAAAGAATGACATGCAAACCAAGTGAATGAAATCAATCAGTGATAGATACAAAAGCTTGTAGTTTCAATTCTCACCCTCTAGCTCAAGTTTTAGCGTTAGTAGCATCTCATCACCATCTTGCCAATCTAATTCCCTACACGCTTCAAGAATATGCCGGGCACTGAGAGATTTCTCGGATCGCTCCGCTGCAATGCCGTGTGCACTATGCAAAGGGAGGAGGAAACGAAATTTCAGTACATTGATAAATGAAGATGGAGTAGTTGACTCTTCTTGTGTGTTGGAAAGAAGTTCCGGATGCTAACCAAAGACTCACATAGAAACAAGATAGTTGATAAATACTGTACTAGCTTTTGTCAGTGCTACTGGCACCTCCTTTGCCAGTTTCATATTTCCAGGTCCAGTTGATTTAGCCAACTTCATGACTAGAAGATTCGAAGAAGAAAAAAAAAAGGAGACGCTTTAGTTCATTTTTAACGCGTATAAAGTTGACACGGGCCCACTGGTACTCACCCACCGCTCTGGGAAGTTCAACAGCTTCGATACCCAGGAACGAACTAGCTTGCTGATGACCACCTAAAGATTGTTGAACATCGGGTGTCTGGACGATCTTCTTGACTTTCTGGAATCCAATACCGTTCAAAAGCCGACCAATCGCCAACCGTGTTCACACCAATCAGTTTGAAAGCTACAAAAGTATGTACGCCTTTGTTGAATCATGGAGAGGACTGACAGGCATGGTGTGAATACGGATGAAATAGGTTTTCCTTGAATGTAGGCCCGTTCCGATATCAACTTGCTCGTGAAGTTTGTCGTGATGAGATCGTTTGAGTGAGAACAAGCAGAGTTGGAAAGGTGACCGGTTTTGAAGTGATGATGATATTGTATGCGGGATTTTCAAGACCCAAAGCTGTGACACTCCTGTGAAAATCCAGTTTGGGTGTCATACTGTATTTCGCTTTAGGGTCGATGGCTTTGTCACATGTATCAGCAGTGCTCGCGCGGTGACAGCCACATGAAACCTAGGTCATGACGTCAGTACTTACCTCCACGGCTTGCTTGCCCATATACGGGTGTCGTTCTGGATCGTCTGAGGTGAATGCGTCAACCAGTGGATAAGACCTGACGAAAACAGTGACCGAATAACATCCCACAATGGGAATAATGAAGCACATCATTAACGCGTCCTCATCACGACATCCTTTGATGGCAAAGTGCGTTCAAATTATTCCACCATCGGACGGCTCCCTTCACAAAGGCCAAGCAGGTAGGGTTGAAGCCCTCTGGACTCCGCCAGCACTTCACTTACTCCAGTGTTCTTGAAAAAAATACAGGTCGAGTGGGGGTGGTTGGAGGTTCAAGAGAGTATGTCCTTGTGCGCGAAGCGTGATTGGTCGCTCAAACTCTCCAAACTCACCATCACTTTGTTTTTTGTAGCTACACAGGCGCCCCATTTTATTCAAGCTATGCAGCGCTCCGATTAGCTCAGTTTAGATTTCGAAAAACCTTTCATTAGTCATTTTGTAACTTTTCAAAATCGATAGCTAATGACGATACCCAATTGTACTAGTAGGGGGCTGACTTGGCCCACGTGGTTTGCGAGCCAGTAGCGTCTACGGTCATCAAGACCTACTCACCCGACCTAATCGTTCACAGTTTTCTCTCTTCTCCTGGGGACGAGAACGAGTATGCGACTCATCAGAAGGAGTTCGAAGCACTCCTCGATCGACTTCACGTCCTCGTCATCGGACCTGGTTTAGGAAGAGATGATGACATGCAAACTTGGGCGAAGTGGGCGATTGAAAAAGCTCGAGAACGAGGTCTTGGACTCGTGTTGGATGCTGATGCGCTTTGGCTCGTTCAAACAAAACCGTGAGTAAGGCGGCTTACGTTTGACGGCACCTCTGCCTATATCTATCTTGCTTTGTTTCGGTAACCACAATACGCTCAATTGGAACTTTCCCAGGGACGTAGTTCGAAATTATCCCCAGGCGGTCCTCACACCGAATCATGTCGAATTTCAAAGACTACTGAAAGCCTGCTCGATCAAGGACGATGGTCATCAGACCGATCTTGCCACTCGACTATCAACAGCCCTAGGAGGTTGTACCATCTTACAAAAAGCAGCGGCTGATATCATTGCGCGCGACGGATCAGAGCCTATCACCATCGACTGCGAAGGCTCTCCGAAAAGATGTGGTGGACAGGGAGATGTCCTGAGCGGAGTAGTGGGCACCTGGGTAAAGTTCCATATTCTCTGGGGTATCATTCCACATTTGAAATTAACTCAAACCCGCGCTGCAGCTGGCTTGGGGAAAATGTTACTACCATCGTCAAAAACAAAACCCGAACAAGCTTGAGGACGAGATGAAGATCACGCCAGACGAAATACCACTGATAGCGGCTAGCGTGGGTGCGGAAGTGACGCGAACGTGTTCCAAGCTAGCCTATTCAAAGTTTGGCAGGTCAATGCAAACGAGTGACATGTTAGGATTTGTTGGGGAAAGTTTTGAGGAGGTTGTTCGGAGTCTGTCAGAATCTAACCTTCGGCACAAAATCTAGGTGAGGGCCTGGCAAAGGTGTATGCACAGGCCCCCGATCTGAACCCCGTTGTGTGAGAGTATTTTCAGTTTTTGGCCTGCTGTACCACTACCCGGGTGTTCCCACCCAACTACACATGCTCAAACAATATAACGGCACACTGGCTATCCAATGGTCCAGCCTAGGAAGCTGGATCATGACCGATTGCCCAGCAATCAATATCAATCCTTTTTTTTTTTTTTTTTGGTTTCAGCGGAATTTATATGGTGGCTACTCCCAAAAGCTTGGTAATTGCATACGGAGTAAGTACCCCGAAAACTGCCAGTTCGACCCCGCGGGGTTGAATTCCCTATGTTATCTGCCTGACTTTTTCATTCGGAGACGAGCTACATCTTTAGACAATTTCTTCCCTCTACTTTGACAGAAGGGTTGTGCTTTGATTTTCAACTGAAGAGGGATGGGTCCCAATCGGGCTACAAGAGTCTACTTTACCAAATTTATGGCTTATGAACTAATTAGCATTAGAAGCAGACCGTGGATATAGAGGATTCTGCAAATAGAATTGATAAAAAACGATCTAATGATGATATTTGTATCTATAATCCTAAATCAACGTCGTCACTTTTTACAATCCTCCAACGCAAACAATGAATGGGATCAGTCTTCAACGATAGGAGGCTATCAATTAAAGACAGACAACGTTCTGATCGACTAGTAAAATCTAGAATATATCATCGGAGTTATTCCTGTATGAAGAAATAAAAAAGTCTAGGAGAGCAAATTACATAGGTATGTACAGTACGATTTCCTCTTTTTTTTCTTTTTTTTTTTTTTTTGAGAAACCATGATTGACCAAGAGAGAAGAGACCCAAGCAAAACTGTACTGTATAAGCCATAATGAATCTTTTCATCGGCTAGTGACCAATTCGATCAATTGAAAAGCCTTACGGTTCATTCTTGTGCCCGACTGTGTTCGGCGCGTACGATCTTTCTCATTTGGAATACGAAGTGGTGGAAAAGGTCTAGGTCGAAAATTTACAAAAGCATTTTGATTTACATTTGAACCGGAAATGACTCGACGACGAATACGAGCGCTTCCTAGAACGACTCCGTTTCTAAATCGGATACCAGGCAGCAAAGGAGTTTCGGGGTTGATGGTTGAGCGTAGCCAAGGACCAGCGGGGTGTGGCCAACGCTTTCGTTCCGCAGCTGACAAGGCCCCTAAGGGGGCCATGGGTACTCTAAGACGACCATAGTCCCTTGCTGTTATAGCGTCGTATGGTGAATAGAGAGTGATTGGAAATGGAGACTCAGTAAAGTAATCAGCCTCGTCATCCGGAGGTGTAAGGGTGACAGTTGGGAGGAGGGAGTAATTTTTGATCTTGAGGGTTCGGGAAAATCGCGATGGCTTGGTCACTGAAGGCTGATACAGTATGTGCGTAGCAGGCGCTTGATTGATTTTACATGAATTTTCCGACCTAGCACCGGTCACAATTGCCATCGAACAGTTTCTGGTCGTGGATGATGGTGACGGGTCTGACGAAATCTTGGGAGAACCAAACTCGGAAATTAACGTTAGCCGTCCAAAAGTCCAAGATCCTGATGATCGGGAACCAGTGAGAGTTGTTGTAGGTTGTGGTGAAAGAATATCAACGTTCTCTTTGCTCTCTGGGGATATATTGGAACGTGAGCGTAAAGTTCTTGACTTGAAATGAAGTTTAGAAGTATTGCGTTGGACCGGAAAACACTCTGTGGTTTGTTTGTCGGCCAAACTTGACTGAGAAAGAAGTACTGGACCAGAACAGGCCTCTGTGGACTCTGTTGAGAGCCGATAATCGTCGACCTCTGCTTTGAGCGGACAGTGCAGAAAAAAAAAAAAAAAAAACAGTCACCAGAGTGACTCTTGCGCCTCGCCACTTCCAAGAAATTATACGTATTGAGGGCTTACCGACTAAAGGGTAGGTTGCATTTGGCCTTTGATCAAGGTAATTTCTTTTGTCGTATGGGTTTCCCCGGGTAAATAATCGATAAGAATAATTGGCCATTGCTGAATTGTTAAAGAGTGTTGGCTGTCAAGCTATCCTTGGGTGGCGAGATGGTAGGGTGGATGAGATTGTGCGCGAGAGCGATACCTTGGTAAGAAAGGTAAAAAAAAAAGGAATGAATATATATCTTTCCGTGAAGATTAGCGTTCAGCACACATCAGCAGATTCTGACCGTTGGCCTTGATTTTGTTATCGAGCTCCCGATGAAAGGGCTTCTTGGGGAAGATTTTAGTGAGTGACTTACTTGAAGGATAGGCAACTTTTATTCTAACCCTAAAATTCAATTGGCTGATGTGATAAGGATGTGAAGATGGCAGAAAAAAGTTTAGATTGAGGAGAGTTTGAGAAAATGTTTGGGTTGAAGTAAAAGGAAAGTTCCGGTCAGGTCCGGTAATTATGTACGTCTCATAACAGGCGAACAGGGAGAGACATCGTCGTAGGCTTGGAGAAACGGCGGAGTCGCAAGAAAACATGTATGAAGACTCCGCCATTCCTATGCCCCCTGAGGAAAGGTTTGATCTAGAGTTCCACCGAGAACTCTTTCTTAGGATGCAACTGCGCAGTGCCTCACGATTCCTAGCGCCATGTTTGAGGTGCTTCCGTGTGTGATTAGGTGAAAGTATAGGAAACCAAAGATACGTCACTAGTTCATCATGGCCATGTTGCGACGGGTGATTGACTGGCTAAGCAACCGGCCTGGGTCAACAATCAGAGCATCTTCAACCCACGCTACAGCTTTGTAGCATACAGAACGGGTTTGATAGTGTCAAGTCTGGACTTATAGCAGAGCTATAGCATAGGACCCACAGCTGTTCACTATAAATTTAAGGTTGAAGGCAAATGAGCAGAAGCTTTTTTGGATTGATTGCTGTGAGAGGTGTGTTCTAGGTATGGGAAAGAGGAGGTATGGAGGGTTGTAGTGCCACTATGGCATGGGGGTTTTGCTATAGATTTGTAGCAAAACCAGGGACGCTATAACAAAATCCGTAGAGTTTTAGTGTGAGTTGAAGCGTCCATTGGATGGTGATTGGCTATAAGTATGGGTATTGCTACAATGTTGTAGTGTTTGTTGGAAACTCAAGAAGTCTTTATACTCCTGTAGCATTCAAATGCTGAAAAGGGGAAAAACAGCTTTGGAGTTGGTACCTGATGGTCTTCCTTATCCCTGTTTCTTTCAGTCTTTGCTTTTTCTCGTGATCTCTTTACTAAACAGCAATTTCATGCCACTGTAACCCTGAAAACTGATCATTACTAATAAAAACATGGGCTGGTCTCCTTTCCAGGATATGCATCTGTACTGATCACACAAAATGCTACCATTATCCCCTCCGCCCAAAAAAATAAAGTCGCTCACCACCTCCGTTTCAGACCCATGTATTGATGTGAGCACACAGGTCTTGTCTTGAATTGTTCACAGATACTTCCCAAACCTTCACCACTCGAGCCCCATCAATTACCTTTCATTGTTTTGTGGGCCCCCACCACTCCAAAAAAAAAAAAAAAAAAAAAA